>JAXQQM020088694.1:0-32031 GCA_034641835.2 Pinus albicaulis | reverse complement strand
ATAATAACACACACTTCAAAATTTTTGGAGCCCCTTTGAAACTAAAGGAGAAAAAAGCCAAGTAAAGTTTTTAAGAGCAAGTCGCTAAGTCGCGAATCCGTGATTTGCGACCCATGCGACCTATGCGACTCTGTGACCCTAAGGTCGCCAGGTCGCCAGGTCGCAAGAGTTGGAAGTCAGGAAATTTGCGACCTTGCGACCCAGCGACCTTAAGGTCGCGAGGTTGCAAGGTCGCAAAATTAAGTAATTAAGGGAATAAGCGACTCAGCGACCTTGCGACCCAGCGACCTTAAGGTCGCGAGGTCGCAAGGTCGCAAAGTATCAACTTGCGACCTCATTTAGTGCTCGCACGTGCGACTCCTTTTTATAAGGGCGGGTCGCTAGGTCGCATTTGTGACTCGCGGAGAAAATCGTGGAATTTCTCTGACAGGTCGACTGGCGCGTTTTCTTCCGGGTAAGTTGCCATTTCCTCCCTGTGTTTCCTTCCCCGGCATTTCTTGCTAAAATCTAGCCACCCCATGGTCTTAATTGCTTGCTGGTGAGGAGGTAGGTTTTCCGGTTGAGTTTTATTTTTTGTTTTGATTCTCATAAAACCCCAAGGTCACCTGTGTCTTGCCCAGATCCTCATGGCTATGTCCTATCTCCAGTTTAAACCCTTTCCAGCCGCGCATGTTTCCCGTTAGGGAGAGATTATCCGCAAAACCGCGCGCGCTCGAAACCCCCCGGCAGGCCCAAATGCGACCTGCGACCCAGCGACCCGGTCGCAAGGTCGCGCGACTCTCATGTTAGCGACTCTGCGACCCTGCGACCTAGTCGCAAGGTCGCGAGGTCGCATGTGAGGGATTTTGTAGATCAGCGACCCTGCGACCCCAAGAGAACAGTCAATTAAACTCTGCATGCGTAAACTGTATTTAGCCGTTATCATCATGTCTTTCTCATCCTGGGATTCTATCCTGAATGAAACAGGTGAATTTGGAGCAGACACGATACCGGTCCTCTCCGACTCTAGCAACATGGCACCCCGGGTGTCCGGAAAGAAGAGTAGGCAGGTGGTGGAAGAAGAGTCAGACACAGACATACAAACATCCCCTCCACCAATATACAGAGACACTCTTTGCACCTTCGCAAAGGGGGACAGCCTTAGGTGGTATGAAGTATACCGCGAGTTCGCCATACCAGAAGATGAGTTTCCTGAAGATCTCCCGGACCGGGAAGTATACCTGAAGGTCAAGAAATCCAAATTGCACCTAGCAGGGTCACATCCCGCCATCTTTCCGTGCCCAGAAATGTTAGACTGGATCATACAGAAGACGGATCCTAAGAATTTTGCAATCCGAGATAGTGGAGGTAAAGCTTTCGCAACGTTGGAGAGCTCAAAAGCACAGGTCTACTACTCGCTACCCCAACCAGAGGTAAATTTTACCCCGAGATGGTTTTCCGCAAATGAAGTACCGATGGTTGATACAATCAGAAAATGGTGGGCGGAACCAGATAAATCTAAATTCAAGAAAGACTAGGAGTACCTGGTGGCCAATCTGAGGAAAGTGTATAAGTTAGTGGCCCCCATGCTGTGCAAAGTATACGGACGTTCGGACGCCACCACTTTCAATGGAGCATGGGCAACCATTATGGAACACGTAACGGCGCACGGTACTCGATTCAATTGGGCTGGCATATTAGTGGGCTCAATGCAAACAATTTTGGCTTCGGCTTTAGCTCCAGATGAGGGAACGTCGTCAGAATTTTATATGGCTTTGTATTTATTAGATGCTGTCTGTGCCCAACTGCATGTTGAGGGATGGCCACATAATTGGGACTCCGAACAGACCCAGGCAATCCATTTGCAGACCAAGGTATTCTGGGAGTCCAGGTACAAGTCAGATATTGAGCAAATCTCTCAGATATTCATTCCCGCCCTTTACGGGAAACTATTTGGTCAAGACACCCCCTGCATGTCTTGGAGAGCAATGGAGACACTAGGTCAGGTGGCACACTGGTTTCCATTCGCTGAATTTACAATCATCCGAGTATTTGGCTCATTCAAAGCACCACATGCTCTGCCTAAGTTTATTACCGACAAGGTGCTCATGCAGGAGGTATGTTTCCAGATGACCTCGGGCTTCTCCAATGTCCTTTCCAAAGGGAAGAAGAAACCTTGGCCCGCTTTACCCCTCACCATTGGTGCTTATACAGTCAAGGACTTCAAAGAAGTAGGGCGTGAAGGGGAAGAGATAAAAGGTTATCACTTTAGAAATCTGGATTGCCGAACTTATGACCCAGTCAGGATAGTTCCTGAGCATTGTAAAAGGGAAAATTTTAAATGGAGTTATCAGCATGTCGAGCGTCCGGTAGAGGACGAAAAAAGAAACTGGTACAACGCAGATAGGCATCTAGCTCCGGGGATCGACTCTGACCAAGAAGAAGAGGATCACCATAATTTAGAAGATCAGAGCCATAAACTAGGAGGCGCTTCTTCCTCCAAAGATAAGAGAATACGGACCAGTACAGGGCCTGACACCTCGGATCAGCAAAGGGCAGCAGAAGCCCAAGCCAAGAAGGAAGAGGAAAAGAAAATGAAGGAGGATGAAGAGAAACGTAAGAAAGATGCCAGGACATAGCGGAAAAAGAAACAGGCTGAGGAAAAGGAAAGACAGGAAAAGGAAGCACAGGCGGCGGCAGAACAAGCACTTAAGGAAGAACTTGACAAAGTCGATCGTCAAAAGAAGGCAGAACAAGCCGCCGCAGCAGAGCAAAAGAGAAAAGCAGAAAAAGAAGCAGAGGCAGAATCAGAACGCAGGAAGAAGGAGGAACATGACAAGGCAGAAGCCGAGCGCCGGAAAAAGGAGAAAGAAAAAGGACAAACACGGGATAAAGAGGATGAATTGATAGATGATATCGACATATCTCCCCTGGACATTCCTCCGAGTGGCAAGAAAAGTATCCTCCCTGATGACGATTTTCCCGGGGAACAAGAGGAAGAGGTCTTCGACCTGACTAGATTGACATTTGACCAATTCTCTTTCAAAATACGGCAAGAGAGAAGAAAATCCTTGGCGCAAGGTCGTCCCGCCATATCTACGGTCGCCACTGAAAGGGACATAGTCCCAGATACAAGAACTAACCCTGTAATGATAGCATCAGCAGGCACCGCTTTTGCCGCGGCCACGGAGGAGAATGTCACTAGAATGAGCAGGGAGATTATTTCCCTACAAAACAGGCTAAAAGCAGCGGAACAGGAGAAATCAGTACTGGAGAGTGAAGTGCGACAGCTCCAAAGTAAGCCTTCCCAAGTCAATGAGGTCCCACTGGCAGTCATGAATGAATGTGATGTATTGGAAATGACCATGAGGCAAGTATATAGAGAAATGCTCACCCTAAAACAAACAGTGGCCCCATTGGCAGAGGCACGAGCGGAAACCAAAGAGAAGCATGAGCAGCTCAAGGAGGCCTCGGTAGCTTTGGACAGAATGATAAACTGGATAGCGCAGTACCATCAAGCTCCCGAAAATGTGCCTAGGAAGGATTGGAGTCACACACAAGACGCCAAAGTACAAATCTGGATGAAGATGCAGTCCAAAGACAAGCTGGCCAAAGATTTGGACAAAGTGATGTCTGCATATAATCACCTGATCAGTGGTATAGACTCCATGAACACTCTTCATCACATTCCGTCGTTGGGGGCACTGGACGAAACTAAAGACTGGGAGCAAGTAGATCAGGAAATTCAGTCCTTTCTGCAACCCTTGAGACAAGCTGCTGCCGCACCAGAATTTGAGGCATCACAAGAGAACCTAAACCGACTGCTTGTCACTCCAGTACAAATTTATACCAAGCTTGCCTCCTTATCCATCCAGATTTCCCAGAAGAAGGAGACTCTGATACCGAATGCTTTGGAATGTACGCATCGGTTAAAAGAAGAAACCTCTCTAGTCTCCCCTATAGCAGCGGATTACCGGGCCTGGCAAGACTTCCTAAAGGAGAAGAAGATAGACGCTCCAGACCTCTCAATTACGCGACCACCTCCATAGTTTAACTGCTGGGTCGCAGGTCGCATTTTGTCCCCAGGTCGCAAGTCGCACTTGCGACCAAGTCGCAAGTCGCAAATCTTCAGGTCGCAGGTCGCATGTTCGGCAAAGGTCGCAGGGAAGCTGAACCGTCGGGAAGTTGAAGCGTCGGAAGGCCATAAGGGCGTTTCTTGAATCTATAAATACCCCTGTGGGGCACATAGTAAAGGGCTGCTCTTTTTTGGACTGAAAGGCAATATTGCATTGTAACTGAAGAATCATACTCTTGGCTTATGTAATACAATACATGTTAAAACCCTTTGATTGGATGATGTGTTTAGCTGTGACAACGCTGTGTGTATTCTGCGTACAGTTTCAGAATATCTTTTGGTTAATGAATCTGTGTTATTAATAGTATCATTCATGCACCATAGCTATCTGTGATTGTGTTGATGATGCTCAAGTTTATTATTTACTCTTATGATGAATGTTAATGAACTGTTTTATTAGCATTTCGTTATATCTTTCGGAAAGTTAAGGGATATTCTTGCCATAAAGAACTGTTTCTTTGGTGGTCAGATTATCCTGCATGCATACCCCATAGATGTGTTGCTAACGACACTTCCTGGGTGTATGCATTTTGTCTATTACCTTGCTACGCACAGTGTCATATATTGGTTTGATACATCAGTCATGTATTATGTATCATGTGAATAAGTGTATGTTTGCAGTTTCAATCAGGTTGCTCGAGACCGAAGAGAAAGTCATTTAAGCGGTAGCCGGACCCACACCCCGGACGGGATCCCTACTCCAAACGGTTCAAAGTCTAATTGGGACTTTCTACCGGGGAGATCCCCTACTGTTGGCCGGACATATTTTCCCGTCAACAGATTTGGCGCTAGAAGGAGGGCCATGGCATCCTCCCAGCATACAACTGACATTCCGTTACAAACTCCCCACCGGGAGGTCATAAATAATGAACCTCATCTTCCCCCCTTGGAAGATATTCCAAGGGAGGAGGCTCGATATTTTGAAATCACAAACGAACAGTTGAGATCCTTACGCCCAGTCGCCCGCAATCTCGTCAGGGATTTACGGTATGCTCCAATCATGGAATTCCTAGCCCACACTAGGACCCCAGCTGAAAACGTCACTCGTAATGGCGTGCTAGTCAGCACCATACCTGAACTTGTGAATTCCATGATTGAAGACCTCGGGCGGGTTGTCCAAGAAAATGACCCCATTCTCCAAGATAGTGAAGGTTTCCCTGATACAGAACCTTTCCCCAAACCTCAGCCTGACTTACATCAGTGGAACAACAACCAAGTGTATTCTCCACCAGAAGAAGGAGAAGGGGGTCGAAGAATTGAAAGAGAAGGTAACACAGCCCGAAGAAATGCGGGGGAAGGAAATAGGCCTCGAAGAAATGAGGGTGGGGTCAACAGGGGTCACAGACGTGGAGGTAGAGGAGATATAGTCCGTGGCCGGAGACACCAACCCAACCATCATCACCACCAAAACCAAAATAGGCCCCCTCCCCACAACTGGGAGTATTTAAGAAACATGAATAACCGTGAAAGACACCGAGATGAACACTCTCGCCATCATGAAGGAACATCAGTGTCAGGGACGGGAAGTGAGTCCGAGGTAGAAACTCGATACCATCGGCACCCCAGGAGGGTGAAACCTCTAGCCTGGATGGCTCAATCCCCATTGGCTCTTTTAGGTCCCCTCCATGATATGCCTAGACACCCAGAGAAACATCTTCCTAAGTTCGATCCTGAGAAAGGCACATCAGCGGAAGACCATATTATTAGTTTTTATCTGTCTCTACAAATCATGAGAGTTCAGTCAGATGATGTCGCATGTAGACTGTTCCCACACACCCTTGTAAACCTTGCAGCCACTTGGTACCATTCCCTACCCAGTGATTCTATTACTTCACGGGACCAGTTCCGTCGTGTGTTCCTGCAAAAGTTTGCAGAAGATAAAACACCCTCTATGCTCCTCACAGAACTAAGCACCATCAAGTGTCATAGAAAAGAGAAAGTTAAAGACTTTAACCAACGCTTCGCCACAATATTGCAAAAATTTCCTCCAAACTTAGCATTGGACGATTCTATCACCATCGACTACTATACTAAATCTCTCCCTAGGGATATTGCCGTTTTCGTCAAACGTGAGGCCCGCGCTACTCTTACAGCAAATTACGCTGCTGCTCTCGCGGTAGAAAAGGACATGTTGTCGATAGGAGTCATGGACCACGAGGGAAAGGATGATCACAAACCAATCAATGAAAAAGGTCACTCCTCCACCCCTAACAGAGAGAAAGAAACTTTTGATTTCGAGAGTATGGCCAAGACCCTCAAACTACTAACGAACGAGGTCTCTGACTTAAAGAGAAAGGGCATTGAAACCTCAACTTCTACTAAAACCCCAAAACCCTTTTTCAAGAAAAATAACCCCAACACCAGCAGACCTCCGTCAAACTCCAGTGCCGCTCTCAACGTGGAAGAGATAGGGAAAGACAATTTTTGCTCTTTTCACCAAGCTGCCCATTCCGAAAAAACGTGCCCGCAATGGATTGGCAGCATGACCGCGGTGGTTAACCAACTTTTGGATGACCAAACTCCAGGAAACCAGACAGAGGATGATGTTTCTGATCGAGATGAAGGTTCGCTCTTAGATGGGGAACCAGGAGCCTCTGTCCTCACTTTTGATATAATCCGCGGGGGGGAGAGTCTTGCTCCCATTGATATCAACATGGCAGGCAGTCCCAAGGTTCAGCCCACTCGAAATTATAGTCTTAGAAGCAAAGGAACTGTCCCCGAACAATCATATGAGGACAAGAAAAGGGCTTTCCTGAGGAAAATTCTTCCTCCTGGAAAAGAAGGACAAGCTACGCCAGAAAATCCCATAAATAGTAATGGCAAAGCAAGTCAAAAGACCAAGCTCCCGGTGGAACCCTCGAAAACCACTACCGAACCTAGTCCCCAAACCGATACTAGCTACAACATAGTGGAGGACATGAAAAAGACCAGAGCTAATATCTCACTCTACGAGTTGGCCCGCATCACGAATCAAAAGGAACTTATTCTGAAAGCTTTCGCCAACAACCAAAATACGAAAAATGTCAGCAACACGTCTACACAAACCAATCCAGACATCCAGTCTATAGTGAACGCTGTCAACACGAATTCGAGAGGATCCGCCCCTCCCTTCCTTTTGTCTTTTGAGATGTTTAACTTCAACGTTCACAATTGTCTCGTTGACTCTGGTGCATCCACAAATGTCATGCCTCTATCTGTGTGCAAGAAACTCAACATTCTCCCAGAGAAAACTGACGCAAAAATCATTCAACTTGACAGATCACAAGTACCAGCCGTTGGAGAACTAAACAATGTCATCATCCGCCTCTCATCCGACTCTAGGGTCCATCAATGTATTGATATTGTGGTTGTTGACATCCCTGAAGCCTATGGTGTACTACTTAGCAGGGATTGGTCTAGCAAGTTGCAAGGATACTTTGCCACGGATTGGTCCCACTTATGGCTACCTTACAAGGGGAGAAACAACCAAATCAGAGTCGAAAGTGAACCATACATGAAACACACTGTAACTGATTTGGATGCCACAAATGAACCCATCAGCTTTGCCCAGGAGGAACTTGGTGTGTGTTTTCTAGATTCCATTTTTGGATGTTACCGACCTCCCCAGTCTTCAGTAGGCCCCGAGGTCCTTTCTGAAATGACACTCATCGCAGAGGAACAAGCCCAAACTGTCTCACACCAAGCCGAAATTCCTCCGCAATCCATTACCCCCAAGGACCCGGAAAGCAACATATGGACCTTGTATTACGACGGTTCCAAAAATCTTGATGGTTCTGGCGCTGGCTGCGTTTTTCTTGATCCCCGTAAGAAAAAATTCTTAGTCTCTTGTCGGCTGGAGTTCCAATGCACTAACAACACTGCTGAGTATGAAGCTTTGATCCTTGGGCTTAAAAAAGCGCTGGATTTGAAGGTAAAATGCTTACAGGTCATTGGAGACTCCGAGATTATCACTCGGCAGGTACGCAATACTATTCATTGTTTGTCTCCACATTTAAAGGCGTATCAACAAGAGGTATGGCAGCTAATTTCTGCTTTTGACGCTTTTGGAATTAAATCTGTTCTAAGAATGCATAATGCAGTGGCAGATACTCTGGCTAATGCCGCTGCCAGATTTACCCCTTTGAGGGATGGTTTTTCTATTGAAGTTATGTATAAACCCTCCGTGCCAGACAATATCACTAACTTGCGTGTTTTCGATGATGATCAACAGGTGCTGGATTTTATGTGTAACTCAGAGATATTCAAAGACGCTGCTATAGATGAAGATGAGCACGACCAAGCTATGAAAAAGGAGTATGAGCAAGTCAAAGGGAACCCCATGCCTAAAGGGGTGGTATCACTTGAGAAGCTTTTCGATCTGCAAAATCGTTTCCGTGGGCCCCCAAATGCCAAAGTATAGAGCTCTATCTTAGCCCATCGACAAGTGAACTTGGGATCAGAGGATAATCCTAAATTCGTCAACCTCGGGAAGGACTGCTCCCCTCAAGAGGCTCAAGATTTCACTCAGCTATTTCACAAGTATCGTGACGTGTTCGCTTGGACGTATGAGGACCTACGCACATACGATACTCGAATCATACAACATGTGATACCCATCAAAGAAAATGTAAAACCTTTCCAACAAAAGCTCAGGAAAGTACATCCTACGATGGAACCATTGATTCTGAAGGAACTCAAAAAACTTTTAGATGCACGCATTATCTTCAAAGTTCGACATTCCACATGGGTGTCCAATTTGGTTCCAGTGCGGAAAAAGTCAGGTGAAATTTGCTTGTGTGTGGACTTCCGAAACTTAAACAGGGCCTCGAATAAAGATAATTACCCGGTGCCCCCTATGGAGCAAATATTACAAGCAGTGTCCGGGTCAGAAATGTTCTCTTTGTTGGACGGTTTCTCTGGCTAAAATCAAGTACTGGTGGATGAACCAGACAGGTTAAAGACTACCTTTCGGACTAAGTGGGGAACCTTCGCATTCAGGCGTATGCCTTTTGGATTAATCAACGCAGGAGCAACTTTCCAAAGAGCTATGGATATAGCATTCAGGGGTCTAATAGGCCAAAGTGTGGTTGTCTACTTGGATGACGTTACTGTGTTTTCTAAACATCGGGGGGATCATTTGCGTCACCTCAGACAGATCTTCGAAAGGTGCAGAAAATACGGTATCTCGCTCAACCCAAAGAAGAGTATTTTCGCCGTAGCAGAAGGAAATCTGCTAGGTCATATCATAACGAAGCAAGGCATTGTCGTTAATCCGGAACGTGCGAAAGCCATTGCTCAAATCCCTCCCCCCAGTGGTAAGAAAGCAATGCAATCCTTTTTGGGCAAAATCAATTTTGTACGTAAGTTTATATCAGATTTCGCCCAGATAGTGAAGCCACTGCAGGGAATGATAAAGAAGAATGCTACCTTCAAATGGAATCAACCCGAAAAGGAAGCTTTCGACCAGATCAAGAAAGCGATCGCCGAAGCACCTTCCCTCCAGAGCCCAGATTTCGGCAGAGATTTCAGCCTGTATACGTTCGCTTCGGATTCGTCCCTGGCAGCCGTACTCACACAAAAGGACAGAAATAATGACGAGCGTCCCATTTCATTCATGAGCACCGGTCTGCAGGGAGCTGAATTAAATTATCCTGAAATCGAGAAACAGGCCTATGTGGTATATAAAGCGGTCAAACATTTCAGACCATACATCTTGAAAAACCATGTCACAGTTTACGTTCCCCACCCAGCTGTTCGCTCACTGTTCATGCAGCAGGAGCTGGGCGAGAGACGAGGGAACTGGGTTGCGTGTATGCAAGAGTACGACTTAGAGTTTAAGCCAGCACGCACAGTTAAAGGGCAAGGTTTATGCCAAATGGCTGCAGAGGCCGCAAGTTCCCAACGGAGTGAAGAAGATAATTGGGAACAAGAAATTGATATGTACCAAACTGACGTCATGCCTCAGGTAAGGAACCCTTCTTGGTACTCGGATATTTCGGGATATTTGGCACACGGTGTGTTGGACTCAGATCTAGATGCCCGGCAGAAACGTGCAATTAGACTCAAAGCTGCGTCTTACCAGATAATCCAAGGGAAGATTTTCAAGAAACATTCCGATGGGGTCATGTTACGCTGCCTGGAACATGATGAAGCTCAGAAAGTCTTAACCGAGCTGCACGATGGACCAGCAGGAGGTCATTTCGCCGGGGATACCACTGCCCATAAAATTATGCGTGCAGGTTATTATTGGCCAACCCTTTTCAGAGATGCCCATGCATATGTTCGGAAATGCATTCAATGCCAGAAATTCGCAAGCCGAGAAGCGCGTCCCGCTGCCCCTTTGTTGTCAGTAGCAGTAGAAGAACCTTTTCAACAATGGGGTCTGGATGTCATTGGTGAGATCTTACCCCACTCTTCTAAGCAACACAGGTACATTCTGACGGCCACTGACTATTTCACCAGGTGGGTTGAAGCAGTACCATTACGCCAAATCAACGATCAGGAGGTGATGCAATTTGTCACTCATTCCATCATTACCAGGTTTGGCGTTCCAACTTCTTTGGTGTTTGATAATGCAACGTATTTTTCATCTTTTAAATTATATGATTTTGCATTGGAAAATGGCATTGTTCTTAAACACTTTGCAAAGTACTATCCCCAAGGAAATGTTCTAGCAGAATCAACAAATAAAAATCTGATTCGCATCATTAAAAAGACCCTTCTGTCTCGCCAACGAAACTGGCATAATGCTCTCCAAAATGCACTTTGGGCTGATCGCGTCACCCCTAAGTCCTCAATAGGCACCTCACCATACTTTCTCGTGTATGGGAAAGAAGCTGTCCTCCCACCCAATCTGTCTCTTCCCGCTCTACAGTTGTCTCAAGAGTGTCATGGTACCCCTTGCCCCGCCTTGCAAACCCGCATTGACACCCTGCTGAAATTAGAAGAGGAAAGGCAGAAAACCCGGGAGAAATTCGCCATCCACCAAAGTCGGATCAAGAAATGGTTCGATAAAAAGTCTGCAGGAGATAAAAAATTTGAAATAGGAGATCTTGTCCTAAAGTGGGATAAAGCTCACGAAGAAAAAGGAAAACATGCCAAATTTCAAGCACTATGGGTAGGCCCCTTTCAGGTTAAAGAAAAGGTAGGTCCCCATACATTCCGATTGCAAACTCTGGAAGGAAGAGTCGAGGTCCTCCTGGTAAACGGGCATGACCTCAAACACTATTTTACTTGAGTAGCCCTCAGTGGGTTGTTTCTGCCCGTGTACTATAGAGGTCGGTTTTGTTCTACTTGTCAAAAAATAAAAATAAATAAATAAATAAATAAAATAAAATAAAATAAAATTTCTTTCTCTAAAATCTATGAGGAGGCCCTTGTGTAAGCCATCGCAACTGGCTCACTCTTTGATAGGTTCTATGCTGATGAAAGGCCCTTCCCGCAAGACACGGAGTAGTCAAAACCCGCTTGTAATGGGCACCAAGGGATAGTACACGGCCCTGATGAAGTCTTCAAGCATAAGGAACCACCTAACGGCTTTGAAAGGTGCAAGCAGAAAGGGTCTTATATAGCAGCAACCGGATCATCAGGGAACAGGGCTAACTCAAGAGAATTGCAGATCATCCGGGAAAAACCCAAGTCCTCATATTGAGACCAGGAGCAACCTCTCTGCAAGCAAAATAAGTCGGGATCCCTCATCCGCCCAGGCAAAATATGCCGACCTAAATAGGTGCTACAAGCACATTCTCAAATAAGTGCAATCGCACACAAATAAAGGGTAAAGGATTGAGAAAGGCTTCCTGCGCAGAGAGGTGATGTAACGACTCCGCCGGGGTACTGACCAGGCTTGCTGGCAGCGGAGCAACGTTCATGACTCCTTAGGCAGTGACTCACCCGGAGCCGAGAGGTTCGCTGGCAGCGGAGCAACACCATGAGGACAAAATAATTGTACCGGACCCGGCAGTTCTCCAAGGTTTCTCCAACCCTTCCGATCCTGGAGCACGAAAATTTAAATTCGGTTGATCTGCACCCAATAAGTCAAAAGGCTAGGCAACTTTGCGGGGTGACGAAGGAAGGAAGGTGTAAACCCTGAGGTAAAAGAACAAGCAAGTATTGGGCCCCTCCCTCCTCCCTCATCGACCCTTCATCAGCAGAGACTCTGAATTCATCCAGTGAATCGCCATTTGTTGTAGCCCCTACAACACCCTCCAAAAATACAAAAAAATAATAACACACACTTCAAAATTTTTGGAGCCCCTTTGAAACTAAAGGAGAAAAAAGCCAAGTAAAGTTTTTAAGAGCAAGTCGCTAAGTCGCGAATCCGTGATTTGCGACCCATGCGACCTATGCGACTCTGCGACCCTAAGGTCGCCAGGTCGCCAGGTCGCAAGAGTCGGAAGTCAGGAAATTTGCGACCTTGCGACCCAGCGACCTTAAGGTCGCGAGGTCGCAAGGTCGCAAAATTAAGTAATTAGAGGAATTGGCGACTCAGCGACCTTGCGACCCAGCGACCTTAAGGTCGCGAGGTCGCGAGGTCGCAAACTATCAACTTGCGACCTCATTTAGTGCTTGCACGTGCGACTCCTTTTTATAAGGGCAGGTCGCTAGGTCGCATTTGTGACTCGCGGCGAAAATCGTGGAATTGCTCTGACAGGTCGACTGGCGCGTTTTTCTTCCGGGTAAGTTGCCATTTCCTCCCTGTGTTTCCTTCACGAGCATTTCTTGCCAAATTTTGGGCCTCCCCATGGTCTTAATTGCTTGCTGGTGAGGATGTAGGGTTTTCTGTTGAGTTTTATTGTTGTTTTGATTCTCATAAACCCCAAGGTCACCATTGTCTTGCCCAGATCCTCATGGATGTGTCCTATCTCCAGTTTAGACCCTTTCCAGCCGCGTATGTTTCCCGTTAGGGAGAGATTATCCGCAAAACCGCGCGCGTTCGAAAACCCCCGACAGGCCCAAGTGCGACCTGCGACCCAGCGACCCGGTCGCAAGGTCGCAAGGTCGCGCGATCCTCTGTTAGCGACTCTGCGACCCTGCGACCTATTCGCAAGGTCGCGAGGCCGCATGTGAGTTTCTTTTGTTGATCAGCGACCCTGCGACCCCAAGAGAGCAGTTAATTAAATTCTGCATGTGTAGACTGTATTTAGCCGTTATCATCATGTCTTTCTCATCCTGGGATTCTTTCCTGAATGCAACAGGTGAATTTGGAGCAGACACGATACCGGTCCTCTCCGACTCTAGCAACATGGCACCCCGGGTGTCCCGAAAGAAGAGTAGGCAGGTGGTGGAAGAAGAGTCATACACAGACATACAAACATCCCCTCCACCAATATATAGAGACACTCTTTGCACCTTCGCAAAGGGGGACAACCTTAGGTGGTATGAAGTATACCGCGAGTTCGCCATACCAGAAGATGAGTTTCCAGAAGATCTCCCGGACCGGGAAGTATACCTGAAGGTCAAGAAATCCAAATTGCACCTAGCAGGGTCACATCCCGCCATCTGTCCGTGCCCAGAAATGTTAGACTGGATCATACAGAAGACGGATCCTAAGAATTTCGCAATCCGAGATAGTGGAGGTAAAGCTTTTGCAACGTTGGAGAGCTCAAAAGCACAGGTCTACTACTCGCTACCCCAACCAGAGGTAAATTTTACCCCGAGATGGTTTTCCGCAAATGAAGTAACGATGGTTGATACAATCAGAAAATGGTGGGCGGAACCAGATAAATTTAAAGTCAAGAAAGACCAGGAGTACCCGGTGGCCAATCTGAGGAAAGTGTATAAGTTAGTGGCCGCCATGCTGTGCAGAGTATACGGACGTTCGGACGCCACCACTTTCAACGGAGCATGGGCAACCATTATGGAACACGTAACGGCACACGACACTCGATTCAATTGGGCTGGCATATTAGTGGGCTCAATGCAAACAAATTTGGCTTCGGCTTTAGCTCCAGATGAGGGAACGTCGTCAGAATTTTATATGGCTTCGTATTTACTAGATGCTGTCTGTGCCCAACTGCATGTTGAGGGATGGCCACATAATTGGGACTCCGAACAGACCCAGGCAATCCATTTGTAGACCAAGGTATTCTGGGATTCCAGGTACAGGTCAGATATTGAGCAAATCTCTCAGATATTCATTCCCGCCCTTTACGGGAAACTATTTGGTCAAGACACCCCCTGCATGTCTTGGTGAGCAATGGAGACACTAGGTCAGGTGGCACACTGGTTTCCATTCGCTGAATTCACAATCATCCGAGTATTTGGCTCATTTAAAGCACCACATGCTCTACCTAAGTTTATTACCGATAAGGTGCTCATGCAGGAGGTATGTTTCCAGATGACCTCGGGCTTCTCTAACGTCCTTTCCAAAGGGAAGAAGAAACCTTGGCCCGCTCTGCCTCTCACCATTGGTGCTTATACAGTCAAAGACTCCAGAGAAGTAGGGCGTGAAGGGGAAGAGGTAAAAAGTTATCACTTCAGAAATCTGGATTGCCGAACTTATGACCCAGTCAGGATAGTTCCTGAGCATTGTAAAAGGGCCAATTTTAGATGGAGTTATCAGCATGTCGAGCGCCCGGCAGAGGACGAAAAAAGAAACTGGTACAACGCAGACAGGCATCTAGCTCCGGGGATCGACTCTGACCAAGAAGAAGAGGATCACCAGAATTTAGAAGATAGGAGCCATAAACTAGGAGGCGCTTCTTCCTCCAAAGATAAGAGAATACGGACCAATACAGGGCCTGACACCTCGGATCAGCAAAGGGCAGCAGAAGCCCAAGCCAAGAAGGAAGAGTAAAAGAAAATGAAGGAGGATGAAGAGAAACGTAAGAAAGATGCCAGGACAGAGTGGAAAAAGAAACAGGCTGAGGAAAAGGAAAGACAGGAAAAGGAAGCACAGGCGGCGGCAGAACAAGCACTTAAGGAAGAACTTGACAAAGTCGATCGTCAAAAGAAGACAGAACAAGCCGCCGCAGCAGAGCGAAAGAGAAAAGCAGAAAAAGAAGTAGAGGCAGAGTCAGAACGCAGGAAGAAGGAGGAACATGACAAGGCAGAAGCCGAGCGCCGGCAAAAGGAGAAAAAAAAAGGACAAACACAGGATAAAAAGGTTGAATTGATAGATGATATCGACATATCTCCCCTGGAAATTCCTCCGAGTGGCAAGAAAAGTATCCTCCCTGATGACGATTTTCCCAGGGAACAAGAGGAAGAGGTCTTCGACCTGACTAGATTGACATTTGACCAATTCTCTTTCAAAATACGGCAAGAGAGAAGAAAAGCCTTGGCACAAGGCCATCCCGCCATATCTACGGTCGCCACTGAAAGGGACATAGTCCCAGATACAAGAACTAACCCTGTAATGATAGCATCAGCAGGCACCGCTTTTGCCGCGGCCACAGAGGAGAATGTCACTAGAATGAGCAGGGAGATTATTTCCCTACAAAACAGGCTAAAAACAGCGGAAAAGGAGAAATCAATACTTGAGAGTGAGATACAACAACTCCAAGGTAAGCCTTCCCAAGTCAATGAGGTCCCCCTGGCGGTCATGAAAGAGTGTGATGTGTTGGAAACGACCATGAAGAAAGTATATAGGGAAATGCTCACCCTTAAACAAACAGTGGCCCCGTTGGCAGAGGCACGAGCAGAAACCAAACAGAAGCATGAGCAGCTCAAGGAGGCCTCGGTAGCTTTGGACAGAATGATAAACTGGACAGTGCAATACCATCAAGCTCCCGAAAATGTGCCTAGGAAGGATTGGGGTCACACACAAGAAGCCAAAGTACAAATCCGGATGAAGATGCAATCCAAAGACAAGCTGGCCAAAGACTTGGACAAAGTGGTGTCTACATATAATCACCTGATCAGTGGTATAGACTCCATGAACGCTCTACATCACATTCCGTCGTTGGGGGCACTGAACGAAACTAAAGACTGGGAGCAGGTAGATCAGGAAATTCAGTCTTTTCTGCAACCCGTGAGACAAGCTGCTGCAGCACCAGAATTTGAGGCATCACAAGAGAACCTAAACCGGCTGCTTGTCACTCCAGTACAAATTTATACCAAGCTTGCCTCCCTCTCAATCCAGATTTCCCAGAAGAAGGAGACTCTGATACCGAATGCTTTGGAATGTATGCATCGTTTAAAAGAAGAAATCCCTCTAGTCTCCCCTATAGCAGCGGATTACCAGGCCTGGCAAGACTTCCTCAAGGAGAAGAAGATAGACGCTCCAGACCTCTTGATTACGCGGCCACCTCCATAGCTTAACTGCTGGGTCGCAGGTCGCATTTGTCCCCCAGGTCGCAAGTCGCACCGGCGCCTAAGTCGCAGGTCGCAATCTTCTGGGTCGCAGGTCGCATGTTTGGCAAAGGTCGCAAGGAAGCTGAACCGTCGGGAAGTTGAAGCATCGGAAAGCCTAAAGGGCGTTTCTTGAATCTATAAATACCCCTGCGGGGAACAGAGTTAAGGGGCTGCTCTTTTGTGGACTGAAGAACAATATTGCATTGTAATTGAAGAATCACACTCTTGACATATGTAATACAAATACTTGTTAAAACCCCTTTTATTGGATGATGTGTTTAGCTGTGACAACACTGTGTGTATTCTGCGTACAGTTTCAGAATATCGTTTGATTAATGAATCTGTGTTATTAATAGTATCATTCATGCACCATAGCTATCTGTGATTGTGTTGATGATGCTCAAGTTTACTATTTACTCTTATGATGAATGTTAATGAACTGTTTTATTAGCATTTCATTATATCTTTCGGAAAGTTAAAAGATATTCTCGCCATTAAGAACTGTTTCTTTGGTGGTCAGATTATCTTGCATGCATTACCCCATAGATGTGTTGCTAACGACACTTCCTGGGTGTATGCATTTTGTTTATTACCTCGCTACGCACAGTGTCATATATTGGTTTGATACATCAGTCATGTATTCTGTATCATGTGAATGAGTGTATGTTTGCAGATTCAATCAGGTTGTTCGAGACCGAAGAGAAAGTTGGGACTTTCTACCGGGGAGATCCCCTACTGTTGGCCGGACATATTTTCCCGTCAACAGATTTGGCGCTAGAAGGAGGGCATGGCATCCTCCCAGCATACAACTGACATTCCATCACAAACTCCCCACCGGGAGATCATAAATAACGAACCTCATCCTCCCCCCTTGGAAGACATTCCAAGGGAGGAGGCTCGATATTTCGAAATCACAAACGAACAGTTGAGATCCTTACGCCCAGTCACCCGCAATCTCGTCAGGGATTTACGGTATGCTCCAATCATGGAATTCCTAGCCCACACTAGGACCCCAGCCGAGAACGTCACTCGTAATGGCGTGCTAGTCAGCACCATACCTGAACTTGTGAACTCCATGATTGAAGACCTCGGGCGGGCTGTCCAAGAAAATGACCCCATTCTCCAAGATAGTGAAGGTTTCCCTGATACAGAACCTTTCCCCGAACCTCAGCCTGACTTACATCAGTGGAACAACAACCAAGTGTATTCTCCACCAGAAGAAGGAGAAGGGGGTCGAAGAATTGAAAGAGAAGGTAACACAGCCCGAAGAAATGCGGGGGAAGGAAATAGGCCTCGAAGAAATGAGGGTGGGGTCAACAGGGGTCACGGATGTGGAGGTAGAGGAGATATAGTCCGTGGCCGGAGACACCAACCCAACCATCATCACCACCAAAACCAAAATAGGCCCCCTCCCCACAACTGGGAGTATTTTAGAAACATGAATAACCGTGAAAGACACCGAGATGAACACTCTCGCCATCATGAAGGAGCATCAGTGTCAGGGATGGGAAGTGAGTCCGAGGCAGAAACTCGATATCATCAGCACCCCAGGAGGGTGCAGCCTCTAGCCTGGATGGCTCAATCCCCATTGGCTCTTTTAGGTCCTCTCCATGATATGCCTAGACACCCGGAGAAGCATCTTCCTAAGTTCGATCCTGAGAAAGGCACATCAGCGGAAGACCATATTAGTAGTTTCTATCTGTCTCTACAAATCATGAGAGTTCAGTCCGATGATGTCGCATGTCGACTCTTCCCACACACTCTTGTAAACCTTGCAGCCACTTGGTACCGTTCCCTACCCAGTGCTTCTATTACTTCATGGGACCAGTTCCGTCGTGTGTTCCTGCAAAAGTTTGCAGAAGATAAAACACCCTCTATGCTCCTTACTGAACTAAGCACCATCAAGTGTCATAGAAAAGAGAAAGTTAAAGACTTTAACCAACGCTTCGCCACAATATTGCAAAAATTTCCTCCAAACTTAGCATTGGACGATTCTATCACCATCGACTACTATACTAAAGCTCTCCCTAGGGATATTGCCGTTTTCGTCAAACGTGAGGCCCGCGCTACTCTTACAGCAAATTACGCTGCTGCTCTCGCGGTAGAAAAGGACATGTTGTCGATAGGAGTCATGGACCACGAGGGAAAGGATGATCACAAACCAATCAATAAAAAAGGTCACTCCTCCACCCCTAACAGAGAGAAAGAAACTTTTGATTTCGAGAGTATGGCCAAGACCCTCAAACTACTAACGAATGAGGTCTCTGACTTGAAGAGAAAAGGCATTGAGACATCAACTACTACTAAACCCCCAAAACCCTTTTTCAAGAAAAGTAACCCCAACACCAGCAGACCTCCGTCAAACTCCAGTGTCGCTCTCAACGTGGAAGAGATAGGGAAAGACAATTTTTGCGCTTTTCACCAAGCTGCCCATTCTGAGAAAACGTGCCCGCAATGGATTGGCAGCATGACCACGGTGGTTAACCAACTTTTGGATGACCAAACTCTAGGAAACCTGACAGAGGATGATGTTTCTGATCGAGATGAAGGTTCGCTCTTAGATGGGGAACCAGGAGCCTCTGTCCTCACTTTTGATATAATCCGCGGGGGGGAGAGTCTTGCTCCCATTGATATCAACATGGCAGGCAGTCCCAAGACTCAGCCCACTCGAAATTATAGTCTTAGAAGCAAAGGAACTGTCCCCGAACAATCATATGAGGACAAGAAAAGGGCTTTCCTGAGGAAAATTCTTCCTCCTGGAAACGAAGGACAAGCTACGCCGGAGAAGCCCACGAATAGTAACAGCAAAGCAAGTCAAAAGACCAAGCTCCCGGTGGAACCCTCGAAAACCACTACCGAACCTAGTCCCCAAACTGATACTAGCTACAACATAGTGGAGGACATGAAAAAGACCAGAGCTAATATCTCGCTCTACGAGCTGGCCCGCATCACAAATCAAAAGGAACTTATTTTAAAAGCTTTCGCCAACAACCAAAATACGAAAACTGTGAGCAACACATCTGCACAAACCAGTCCAGATATCCAATCTATAGTGAACGCTGTCAACGCGAATTCGAGAGGATCCACCCCTCCATTCCTCTTGTCTTTTGAGATGTTTAATTTCAACGTTCACAATTGTCTCGTTGACTCTGGTGCATCCACAAATGTCATGCCTCTATCTGTGTGCAAGAAACTCAACATCCTCCCAGAGAAAACTGACGCAAAAATCATTCAACTGGACAGATCACAAGTACCAACAGTTGGAGAATTAAACAATGTCATCATCCGCCTCTCATCCGACTCTAGGGTTCATCAATGTATTGATATTGTGGTTGTTGACATCCCGGAAGCCTATGGTGTACTGCTTAGTAGAGACTGGTCTAGCAAGTTGCAAGGATACTTCGCCACAGATTGGTCCCACTTATGGCTACCTTACAAAGGGAGAAACAACCAAATCAGAGTCGAAAGTGAACCATACATGAAACACACTGTAACTGAGTTGGATGCCACAAATGAACCCATCAGCTTCGCCCAGGAGGAACTTGGTGTGTGTTTTCTAGATTCCATTTTTGGATGTTACCGACCTCCCCAGTCTTCAGTAGGCCCCGAGGTCCTTTCTGAAATGACACTCGTCGCAGAGGAACAAGCCCAAACTGTCTCACACCAAGCCGAAATTCCTCCGCAATCCACTGCCCCCAAGGACCCGGAAAGCGACATATGGACCTTGTATTACGACGGTTCCAAAAATCTCGATGGTTCTGGCGCTGGCTGCGTTTTGCTTGATCCTCATAAGAATAAATTCTTAATCTCCTGTCGGCTGGAGTTCCAATGCACCAACAACACTGCCGAGTATGAAGCTTTGATCCTTGGGCTTAAAAAGGCGCTGGATTTGAAGGTAAAATGCTTACAGGTCATTGGAGACTCCGAGATTATCACTCGGCAGGTACGCAATACTATTCATTGTTTGTCTCCACATTTAAAGGCGTATCAACAAGAGGTATGGCGGCTAATTTCTTCTTTTGACGCTTTTGGAATTAAATCTGTTCTAAGAATGCATAATGCAGCGGCAGATACTCTGGCTAATGCTGCCGCCAGATTTACCCCTTTGAGGGATGGTTTTTCTATTGAAGTTATGTATAAACCCTCCGTGCCAGACAATATCACTAACTTGCGTGTTTTCGATGATGATCAACAGGTGCTGGAGTTTATGTGTAACTCAGAGATATTCAAAGACGCTGCTATAGATGAAGATGAGCACGACCAAGCTATGCAAAAGGAGTACGAGCAAGTCAAAGGAAACCCCATGCCTAAAGGGGTGGTATCACTTGAGAAGCTTTTCGATTTGCAAAATCGTTTCCGTGGGCCCCCAAATGCCAAAGTACAGAGCTCTATCTTAGCCCATCGACAAGTGAACTTGGGATCAGAGGATAATCCTAAATTCGTCAACCTTGGGAAGGACTGCACCCCCCAAGAGGCTCAGGATTTCACTCAGCTATTTCGCAAATATCGTGACGTGTTCGCTTGGACATATGAGGACTTACGCACATACGATACTCGAATCATACAACATGTGATACCCATCAAAGAAAATGTAAAACCTTTCCAACAAAAGCTCAGGAAAGTACATCCTACGATGGAACCATTGATTCTGAAGGAACTCAAAAAATTTTTAGATGCACGCATTATCTTCAAAGTTCGCCATTCCACATGGGTGTCCAATTTGGTTCCAGTGCGGAAAAAGTCAGGTGAAATTCGCTTGTGTGTGGACTTCCGAAACTTAAACAGGGCCTCGAATAAAGATAATTACCCGGTGCCCGCTATGGAGCAAATATTACAAGCAGTGTCCGGGTCAGAAATGTTCTCTTTGTTGGACGGTTTCTCTGGCTACAATCAAGTACTGGTGGCTGAACCAGACAGGTTAAAGACTACCTTTCGGACTAAGTGGGGAACCTTCGCATTCAGGCGTATGCCTTTTGGATTAATCAACGCAGGAGCAACTTTCCAAAGAGCTATGGATATAGCATTCAGAGGTTTGATAGGCCAAAGTGTGGTGGTCTACTTGGATGACGTTACTGTGTTTTCTAAACATCGGGGGGGATCATTTGCGTCACCTCAGACAGATCTTCAAAAGGTGCAGAAAATACGGTATCTCGCTCAACCCAAAGAAGAGTATTTTCGCCGTAGCAGAAGGAAATCTGCTAGGTCATATCATAACGAAGCAAGGCATTGTCGTTGATCCAGAACGTGCGAAAGCCATTGCTCAAATCCCTCCCCCCAGTGGTAAGAAAGCAATGCAATCCTTTTTGGGCAAGATCAATTTTGTACATAAGTTTATATCAGATTTCGCCCAGATAGTGAAGCCACTGCAAGGAATGATAAAGAAAAATGCTACCTTCAAATGGAATCAACCCGAAAAGGAAGCTTTCGACCAGATCAAGAAAGCGATAGCCGAAGCACCTTCCCTCCAGAGCCCAGATTTCGGCAGAGATTTCAGCTTGTATACGTTCGCTTCGGATTCGTCCCTGGCATCCGTACTCACACAAAAGGACATAAATAATGACGAGCGTCCCATTTCATTCATGAGCACCGGTCTGCAGGGAGCTAAATTAAATTATCCTGAAATCGAGAAACAGGCCTATGCGGTATATAAAGCGGTCAAACATTTCAGACCATACATCTTGAAAAACCATGTCACAGTTTACGTTCCCCACCCAGCTGTTCGCTCACTGTTCATGCAGCAGGAGCTGGGCGAGAGACGAGGAAACTGGGTTGCGTGTATGCAAGAGTACGACTTAGAGTTTAAGCCAGCACGCACAGTTAAAGGGCAAGGTTTATGCCAAATGGCTGCAGAGGCCGCAAGTTCCCAACAGAGTGAAGAAGATAATTGAGAACAAGAAATTGATATGTACCAAAATAACGTCATGCCTCAGGTAAGGAACCCTTCTTGGTACTCGGATATTTCGGGATATTTGGCACATGGTGTGTTGGACTCAGATCTAGATGCCCGGCAGAAACGTGCAATCAGACTCAAAGCTGCATCTTACCAGATAATCCAAGGGAATATTTTCAAGAAACATTCCGATGGGGTCATGTTACGCTGCCTGGAACATGATGAAGCTCAGAAAGTATTAACCGAGCTGCACGATGGACCAGCAGGAGGTCATTTCGCCGGGGATACCACTGCCCATAAAATTATGCGTGCAGGTTATTATTGGCCAACCCTTTTCAGAGATGCCCACGCATATGTTCGGAAATGCATTCAATGCCAGAAATTCGCAAGCCGAGAAGCGCGCCCCGCTGCACCTTTTTTGTCAGTAGCAGTAGAAGAACCTTTTCAACAATGGGGTCTGGACGTCATTGGTGAGATCTTACCCCACTCTTCTAAGAAACACAGGTACATTCTGACGGCCACTGATTATTTCACCAGGTGGGTTGAAGCAGTACCATTACGCCAAATCAACGATCAGGAGGTAATGCAATTTGTCACCCATTCCATCATTACCAGGTTTGGCGTTCCAACTTCCTTGGTGTTTGATAATGCAACGTATTTTTCATCTTTTAAATTATATGATTTTGCATTGGAAAATGGCATTGTTCTTAAACACTCTGCAAAGTACTATCCCCAAGGAAATGGTCTAGCAGAATCAACAAATAAAAATCTGATTTGCATCATTAAAAAGACCCTTCTGTCTCACCAACGAAACTGGCATAATGCTCTCCAAAATGCACTTTGGGCTGATCGCGTCACCCCTAAGTCCTCAATAGGCACCTCACCATACTTTCTCGTGTATGGGAAAGAAGCTGTTCTCCCACCCAATTTGTCTCTTCCTCCTCTACAGTTGTCTCAAGAGTGTCATGGTACCCCTTGCCCCGCCTTGCAAACCCGCATTGACACCCTGCTAAAGTTAGAAGAGGAAAGGTAGAAAACCCGGGAGAAATTCGCCATCCACCAAAGTCGGATCAAGAAATGGTTCGATAAAAATTCTGCAGGAGATAAGAAATTTGAAATAGGAGATCTTGTCCTAAAGTGGGATAAAGCTCACGAAGAAAAAGGAAAACATGCCAAATTCCAAGCACTATGGATAGGCCCCTTTCAGGTTAAAGAAAAGGTAGGACCCCATACATTCCGATTGCAAACTCTGGAAGGAAGAGTCGAGGTCCTCCCGGTAAACGGGCATGACCTCAAACACTATTTTACTTGGCAGTTCCCGGGGCCGTTTCTACCCAGGTACCATAGCTGCCTGTCATTTTTCGTCAAAATAAAAAAAAATAAAAAAAAATCAAAATCTAAAAATCTACGAGGACTCTAAAAATCTATGAGAAGGACCTTGTATTAGCTATCGCAACTGGCTCACTCTTTGATAGGTTCTATGCTGATGAAAGGCCCTTCCCGCAAAACACACAAAAAGAAAGTACCAAAACCCGCTTGTAATGGCACTTGCTGGGGCAGTATATGCCCTCGTCAAGTCTTCACATAAGTGACCCAACCCGCGGAAAGGGCAGCAGTAAAAGGGAAAAGTGATAGTACAACCGCATCGTGAGGGAATGTGGCTAACCTAAGAGACCACTGTCATCCGGAAAAACCCAAGTCTCAAGAGACCAGAGCAACCTTTCTCGTGCTGGCAACAAGCTGATCCCTCATCCGCCTGTGCAAAATACGGCCATCTGGCCATGCTACAAGCATTCTCAAATAAGTGAAATCGCACACAAAATACAAGAGAGCATCTGTGTACAGTCTCAAGGCAGAGAGGGTGATGTGACCATCTACGGTGGTACCGACTGTGTCGCCTGCAAATGAGCAACGTTCATGACCTCAGCATGACCACTGCGGTGAGCCGAGAGCCGCCGCGCCGAGCAACACTATGAGGACTGTAACAATTGTACCTTTAACGTTTTATAAGCCTTCAAGCCTAACCCCGATCTATAGTATTGATGTTTTAAATCTTGTTGATCTCGCACCCAATAAGTCAAAAGGCCAAAAAATTGCGTAAGTAGACAAAGGATGAAGGTGTAAACCCGAGGTAAAAGAACAAGCTAGTATTAACTTCTCCTCCTCCTCATCGACTCCCCATCGCGCGAGAGACTCGAATTCATTCCAAGGAATCGCCATTTGTTGTGCCCTACAACACTCCTCCAAAAATACAAAAAATAATAATACACACTTCAAAAAAAATTTTTGAGCCCTTGAAAACTAAAGGAGAAAAAGCTAAGTAAAGCTTTTTAAGGAGTGTCAAACCAAGTCGCGACTTCCGTATTTACACCATACCTATAAGTGACTTCTCACACCTTAAGGTCGCCGTGCTCAAGGAAAACAAGAGTCGAAGTCATGCATTTGCGACCTTGCGACCCAGCGACCTTAAGGTCGCGGGGTCGCAAGGTCGCAAACTATCAACTTGCGACCTCATTTAGTGCTCGCACGTGCGACTCCTTTTTATAAGGGCGGGTCGCTAGGTCGCATTTGTGACTCGGAAAAAATCATGGAATTGCTCTGACAGGTTGACTGGCGCGTTTTCTTCCGGGTAAGTTGCCATTTCCTCCCCGTGTTTCCTTCCCCAGCATTTCCTACTAAAATCTAGCCACCCCATGGTCTTAATTACTTGTTGGTGAGGAGGTAGGGTTTCCGGTTGAGTTTTATTTTTGTTTTTGATTCTCATAAACCCCAAGGTCACCCTTGTCTTGCCCAGATCCTCATGGCTATGTCCTATCTCCAGTTTAGACCATTTCCAGCCGCGCATGTTTCCCGTTAGGGAGAGATTATCCGCAAAACCGCGCGCGCGCGAAACCCCCCCGGCAGGCCCAAGTGCGACCTGCGACCCAGCGACCCGGTCGCAAGGTCGCAAGGTCGCGCGACCCTCTGTTAGCGACTCTGCGACCCTGCGACCTAGTCGCAAGGTCGCAAGGTCGCATGTGAGGTATTTTGTAGATCAGCGACCCTGCGACCCCAGGAGAACAGTCAATTAAACTCTACATGCGTAAATTGTATTTAGCCGTTATCATCATGTCTTTCTCATCCTGGGATTCTTTCTTGAATGAAACAGGTGAATTTGGAGCAGACACGATACCGGTCCTCTCCGACTCTAGCAACATGGCACCCCGGTAAACCCGAAAGAGAAGAGGAAAGGGTGCAGAAGAAGAAGAGTCGACACGTACATACAAACATCCCCTCCACCAATATACACACACACCCCACCCCTTCGCAAAGGGGGGGACAGCTTTAGGTGGTATGAAGTATACTCTGGCAGCGGTGTTCGGGCCACACGAAGGATGAGTTTCCCTAAGACCTCCCGACCGAGTATACTCAAGGTCGGCAGAATCCAAATTGCATCAGTATGGTCACATCCCGTCATCCTTCCGTGCTCATAGTCGTTAGATCGGGACTGCGTAAGACTCGATCCTAAGAATTTCGCAATCCGACATAGTACAAAGCTGGCAACGTTGGTGCCCATACGTGTCTACTACTCGCTACCCCAAACAGAGGTAAATTTTACCCCGAGATGGTTTTCTGCAAATGAAGTACCGATGATTGATACAATCAGAAGATGGTGGGCGGAACCAGATAAATTTAAAGTCAAGAAAGACCAGGAGTACCCGGTGGCCAGTCTGAGGAAAGTGTATAAGTTAGTGGCCGCCATGCTGTGTAGAGTGTACGGACGTTCGGACGCCACCACTTTCAACGGAGCATGGGCAACTATTATGGAACACGTAACGGTGCACGACACTTGATTCAATTGGGCTGGTATATTAATGGGCTCAATGCAAACAAATTTGGCTTCAGCCTTAGCCCCAGATGAGGGAACGCCGTCAGAATTTTATATGGCTTCGTATTTATTAGATGCTGTCTGTGCCCAGTTGCATGTTGAGGGATGGCCACATAACTGGGACCCAATGCAGCCCTGTGCAATCCATTTGGTGTATCAAGGTATTCTCCAGAGTCCACAGAAGCAAGCCGATATTGACAGGCCCCCCGATATTAATTCCCGCCCTTTACGGGAAACTATTTGGTCAAGACACCCCCTGCATGTCTTGGCGAGCAATGGAGACACTAGGTCAAGTGGCACACTGGTTTCCATTCACTGAATTTACAATCATCCGAGTATTTGGCACATTCAAAGCACCACATGCTCTGCCTAAGTTTATTACCGATAAGGTGCTCATGCAGGAGGTATGTTTCCAGATGACCTCCGGCTTCTCCAATGTCCTTTCCAAAGGGAAGAAGAAACCTTGGCCCGCTCTACCCCTCACCATTGGTGCTTATACAGTCAAGGACTTCAGAGAAGTAGGGCGTGAAGGGGAAGAGATAAAAGTTTACCACTTTAGAAATCTGGATTGCCGAACTTATGACCCAGTCAGGATAGTTCCTGAGCATTGTAAAAGGGCCAATTTTAAATGGAGTTATCAGCATGTCGAGCACCCGACAGAGGACGAAAAAAGAAACTGGTACAACGCAGACAGGCGACTAGCTCCGGGGATTGACTCTGACCGAGAAGAAGAGGATCACCAGAATTTAGAAGACAGGAGCCATAAGCTAGGAGGCTCTTCTTCCTCCAAAGATAAGAAAACACGAACCAGTACAGGGCCTGACACCTCGGATCAGCAAAGGGGAGCAGAAGCCCAAGCCAAGGAGGAGGAAAAGAGAATGAAGGAGGATGAAGAGAAACGTAAGAAAGATGCCGTATTTATATTAAAAAGGAAGGTGTCGAGAAAAAGGAAAGACAAAGAAAAGGAAGTACAAAGGCCAGGAAGGCACCAGACATAACTTGACAAAGTCGATCGTCAAAAGAAGGCAGAACAAGCCGGCGCAGCAGAGCGAAAGAGAAAAGCAGAAAAAGAAGCAGAGGCAGAGTCAGAACGCAGGAAGAAGGAGGAACATGACAAGGCAGAAGCCAAGCGCCGGCAAAAGGACAAAGGAAAAGGACAAACACAGGACAAAGAGGATGAATTGATAGATGATATCGACATATCTCCCCTGGACATTCCTCTGAGTGGCAAGAAAAGTATCCTCCCTGATGACGATTTTCCCGGGCAACAAGAGGAAGAGGTCTTCGACCTAACTAGATTGACATTTGACCAATTCTCTTTCAAAATATGGCAAGAGAGAAGAAAAGCCTTGGCGCAAAGCCATTCCGCCATATCTACAGTCGCCACTGGAAAGGACATAGTCCCAGATACAAGGACTAACCCTGTCATGATAGCATCAGCAGGTACCGCTTTTTCCGCAGCTACAGAGGAAAATGTCACTAGAATGAGCAGGGAGATTATCTCACTACAAAACAGGCTAAAAGCAACGGAACAGGAGAAAGCAGTACTGGAGAGTGAAGTGCGACACCTCCAGCAGCCTTCCCAAGTCACGAAACCCACCAGTGCTTCGTGAAGAATGTGACGTATTGGAAACGACCATGCAGCAAGTATACAGAGAAATGCTCGCCCTAAAACAAACAGTGGCCCCATTAGCAGAAGCACAAGCGGAAACCAAAGTGAAGCATGAGCAGCTCAAAGAGGCCTCGGCAGCTTTAGACAAAATGATAAACTGGACAGCGCAGTACCAGCAAGCTCCCGAAAATGTGCCTAAGAAGGATTGGGGTCACACACAAGATGCCAAAGTACAAATCCGGATGAAGATGCAATCCAAAGACAAGCTAGTCAAAGACTTGGACAAGGTGGTGTCTGCATACAATCACCTAATCGGTGGTATAGACTCCATGAACGCTCTTCATCACATTCCGTTGTTGGGGGCACTGGGCGAAACTAAAGACTGGGAGCAAGTAGATCAGGAAATTCAGTCCTTTCTGCAACCCTTGAGACAAGCTACTGCCGCACCAAAATTTGAGGCATCACAAGAGAACCTAAACCGGCTGCTTGTCACTCCAGTACAAATTTATACCAAGCTTGCCTCCCTATCCATCCGTATTAAAGGAGAAGGAGACTCTCCGATATCAACAAATGTTTTGGAATGCAATGACGGTTAAAAGAAGAACCCTTCTAGTTCCTCCCCGAGACATGTTTATATTCAATGTGCCCCAACAAGACTTTCCTGGGAGGAAGAAGATAGACGCCTCCGGTACCTCTCAATTACGCGACCACCTCCGCGTCGAATCACGCGCTTCAAGAGGCCCATTTGTCCCCTCAGCGCAAGCCCAGCTCTGCCGCCTCAAGTCGCAGCTCCAACCTCGTGCTCACCATCTTCTCCACGTGTGTCGCAGACGTGTCTGCAAAGGCTCAGGGAAAGCCGAACCGTCTTAGCTGAAGCGCCTGGCTGCCCAGTTACGTTCGAATCTATAAATACCCCTGCGGGGCACATAGTTAAGGGCTTCTCTTTTGTGGACTGAAGAGCAATATTGTATTGTAATTGAAGAATCATACTCTTGACATATGTAATACAAATACTTGTTAAAACCCCTTTGATTGGATGATGTGTTTAGCTGTGACAACACTGTGTGTATTCTGCGTACAGTTTCAGAATATCGTTTGATTAATGAATCTGTGTTATTAATAGTATCATTCATGCACCATAGCTATCTGTGATTGTGTTGATGATGCTCAAGTTTATTATTTACTCTTATAATGAATGTTAATGAACTGTTTTATTAGCATTTCGTTATATCTTTCGGAAAGTTAAGGGATAGTCTTGCCATAAAGAACTGTTTCTTTGGTGGTCAGACTATCTTGCATGCATACCCCATAGATGTGTTGCTAACGACATTTCCTGGGTGTATGCATTTTGTTTATTACCTTGCTATGCACAGTGTCATATATTGGTTTGATATATCAGTCATGTATTATGTATCATGTGAATAAGTGTATGTTTGCAGTTTCAATCAGGTTGCTCGAGACCGAAGAGAAAGTCATTTAAGTGGTAGCCGGACCCACACCCCGGACGGGATCCCTACTCTAAACGGTTCAAAGTCTAATTGGGACTTTCTACCGGGGAGATCCACTACTGTTGGCCAGACATATTTTCTCGTCAACAGGGATAGACTCTAATGCCTCATTTCTTCTCCTATTGCCTACTGTAAATCCTTCATTGCTATCCCAATTTGTTCTTAAGGGGGGATGTTAGGATATTTCGACACATAGGAAATAGGCTCCTTTTGTGTCACCTTTTTAAATCCTTCAATCCTATTCCAAGTTGTTCTTAAGGGGGGATGTTAGGATATTCCGACACAGGAAATAGTTAAAAATAACTTAGTCTGGTGTAGAGTTAGGTAGAGTGTGTTTCTTTACTATGAACATTTGTAACTTATAATCCGACGGTCACGATTTGTAGTGATCTGACGGTTATCTCTCTTCTCGGTATTAACGACACTTGATTCGTGGCTTAACACCCGATTGGTCCATGATCTCTATTTAAAGAGCATGGAGGGTCATTTGTCTGGTAACCATTTATGAGATAAACATATGTAACTTTTTTTTTTTTTATATTAATAAATTTCCTGAAGTGGCCGCATTGGCTCAGGCCGTGGACTATTTCCCTCTTCGAGGGTTTTAACCACGTGATTATACTGGTGTACTAATTTGTGATCTGTTTGTGAGCGGTGACCTTTGGTTCTTGATCTAAGGAACTTACCCTGTAAATTTCTATATGGCACGTGTCCAACACCTTGATCTGGGATCGAGTCTAATGAGGTTCTTACTTCTAAAATGACTTTGGGTCAGTAAACTAATGTTGGGTTAGTATGTGACTCAGTATGTGACTCTTTTGAGGCTATTGAGGTTTTACCCTCTAAACTGACTTCGGGTCAGTAAACTAACTTCGAGTTAGTATGTGACTCTTTTGAGTCTATTGAGGTTTTACCCTCTAAACAGGCTTCGGGTCAGTAAACTAACTTTGGGTTAGTATGAGATTCTTTTTGAGTCCAAGAGAGGTTTCAACCTCTAAGTTGACTCCGGGTCAAAAGAGCGCGATGTCTTTGTGACTCACCTTTTTGTTATATTTGCGAAGAAGAGCCAACAAAGCAAGTTACGGCAGGATGACGCACGATGATATGTGATAGTACATGATGGTACTGATCTCTGGATGGCACAAGTGGACATATGGAGTTCTCCCTAGTTAAGAGGGAGTGTTAATTTTGGGAGAGGTGTAAGATTGACTAAAGACCATCTTGTTTGGATGAGCAGACCATATATTTTGATTTTATTTTCCACACATGTGCAAGGTCGGCCATATTTGTACTGTAGGCTCACAAGCCTAATTGATGTGTCACACACCCTCACTGACTGATATACATTGAAGAGAGATGATGTCCATTTTATCATCATCTCATCACACATTCCTCATGATCTGATTGGTTTGTACAACCTAGAAGAGGCTTCTCTCTCTCCCACGTGGAAATATGGATGTCGGAAATCTAGATGCTGAAAATATGGATGCCGGAAATATGGATGATGCTGGAAATCCGGATGCCAAAAATATGGATGCCGGAAATCTGGACGAGGGATTCTTTTGTTGACTTGTGTTGGCTTTTGGGTTGTCTTTGAGGGGTGTGTGTGACACTTGGAAGGTTGGCTAATATGATGTTGAGAAATACTTTGATGGCTGATGCATCCTGTTGACTGTCGTAATGCACATCACTCTCTATTTTTGTTGAACAAGAAGAATTGTAAAATCTGATCTACATTATTTGGCTTGTCTTCTGTTGATCTAGTATTATGTTCTATCAACATTTTACTTTCATGTTTATGTGATTGCTAAATTGAATTGGGCTTATAAGAAAGATTGAAGTAAAACTGCATTAAACATAGAACATACCATGGTTATCCAAAATTAACACAACCCTTTATCCACATCCTATTCTCAAAGGAAAACAATAGTAGTAATTCCTCTTGACTTGATTACAATACTAAATTTATACCATGAGACAATGCCCTCATCTCTTATTTGTCTGCAGGTTTAGGCACAAAAAGGCATTGCTAATATCATGCATAAACAAGGATGTTTTGGGGGATGACAATAATGCCTCAATAAAGATAAGATTAGCACTTATCCCCATGCAAATCAGTTCAAAAAACAACACTCAAATGTTGATAAGAAGGGCATAACAATAGGTCTAAATCAAATAAGGATCAACACTCATCACATGCAAGTTAGAACAAGCCACACCCTCATCCTCATGCATAATATCCCAATAGTGTATTATTTCAATCTTGCTATAATATGTGAGGTATGTATGCAATGACCAAGGTGTTGTATATGAGCATAACCGTTTGGGTGGATGAACTTTTCTTTATAAAGGCTTCCAATGAACCTTTCAAGTTTGCATCAATGACAAACCTAGTCCTTGCTCCCTTGCTCTGACATCAATAACAAATCACTCAACATTTAAGAATTTAATATTTACCATTAATCACTAAGGTTCTAGACTCCTCAAAGCTCTATACTCATTTTTTTTCTATTGTCATGGGTTGTTAGAAAAAAAATATGAGTGTCTATGTGTCCTTGTTGGAGGGGGCGAGTTTAAATGTCTCCTTTAAATTGCTTCTAAGACTTGTGGAAATGGTTTCCCATGTATCCCATCATCAATATATTATTTGTCATCCATATTGATGCTTTTAAGAGGAAAAATTGGGAAATCAACTAGCAAAGATCATTTTTACCTGTAGTCCTAATTTGGAAAAAAATTTTAGGTAAAAATTCAAGATCCATT
>JAXQQM020091692.1:0-39933 GCA_034641835.2 Pinus albicaulis | reverse complement strand
AGAGCTTGATTGCCAGATTTTACTTGGTCTCATTTTTTGATGGATCTACTTATAGCTTGATATGTGTGAATAAGTCACATGGATAGGGAAAATATGTTGAAGTACGATAGGGAGTAGGATTTCTTTTGAAAAGTAATTTGGGGACAAGTTTTCATATGATGATCACTTTTTATCAAAAATATATCAGATCAGAGTTTCTATCTTTTCCAGGGGCCCCAAATAGACACCTTCGTTCAACAGTATGAACTATTTTCAGTGTTATAGTTCAGCAAGTACAGGTGCGTAGTTGGCCAAAAATACTACAAACACTGGTTCAATGCTTTAATAGCAATGAATTTAATCATACAGAAGGTGCCCTTGATGCACTATCAAAGGTAACTCAAGGTCTCATTCCTGGCGCTCTATCTGTTGTAATATATGGATTTTTTTTTTAACTCAACAAGTTTTATATATTTCAAAATAATTCAAAGTTTTATGCTTTAAATTATTTTTTCCTATGTTCTAGAGAGCTACATTTAAAACTGGATTTGTTCTTTTGGATTTTTTTTGGAAATTATCATTTCTTATAATAGATGTAAATTCTAATCAAGCCAAAAGAATGGAATGTTTATGGAATCTTCTTGTTTGATCAATAATAATGTCCCAGATTTTTTTTGCTGAGCCTTGCTATTCCAAGAACCTTAAAGGATATAGAAACACCCCTTTACCCCTCGAAAAATAAAAGAAAAAACTTGTTAACCTATATTCAACCTTTTGTTCACAGCTTCCACTATAACCAATTCCAATTCCAATGCTTGTTAGATTTTGCAGCAAACACTTAGAAATTAACAGTTGATAATGGAGAGAGTGAAACTTTATTTTTAAATGATGTTGTAACAATGATGTAAAATATTTCATGTTCATCATGTCATTTATAGTACCCTTCAGAAGTGATGGTGGTTAATCCACCAGCCTATAGCTTCATCATCTAATGTTTACATTGATCAAATGTTAAACACTAAACATTGAAAGTGTCACATGATGCCAATACTAAAAATAAAGTAATACAATAATTAACACTTTTTTGGAGCATGATGTTTTTTCCTCCAACATCTTCCTTCAAATATGAGCTACTCAATAAAGAGTTGTTTATCACCTTGTTCAACACAAAATTGTAGCTAATTACAATATCTTCTCCATCCACAGTCTCTAGGACCTATTCTTGGTGGCCACTCTGCTGGTTCATCATCACTTACATTTCAAAGTGAACTGCACAACATGGTATTTTGGCTGTAAACTTACTTACAACACTATCGTTGAAGATCCCCTTAAATGTTCATCCAAGTCAAGAAATCACTTGTTTATTCACCCAAAATGTTATCTAAAATATTGGATATGGATTAACTCCCATCCATGAAGAAATTTGGGTAATTAGTTGTTATGCTTGTTGGTTCATTAGGAGAGCAACCTGGATATTGATTGTGTCATCCAAATTTATTTGCATCTAAATTGTTATTTTCTTAGTTTTTTTCATATCTGGTGATTTATATCTCTGATTTTCCTGTTATGAGTGTAGAAATTTGTTGTTTGTTGTCGTTATTTACAACTATTGAGTTGGCACCAGGTCGAACACCAAGATACTTGGCCAGATAAACATTTTTCAACAATTGTGATCATTGGGAAAGCTTCAAGGTTCAATTGTTTACTTCTACTTAATTAGCCACATTAACAGGTTTTGGCTACCATTGAAAATTAATATAATATTTTCTTTCTTTCAATTTTTTTTCAAGAAAAATTGACATTGCAACTTAAATTGAAAGGTTTCATAATTTTCAAGGGAAAAGGTTAGTAGGGGTAGGGTTCATAGCAAAGTGTAGGGGAATTGTAGTGAAAAATTTTAGGTACTGGAGATGGCATGATGTTTGTTCCTCCAACATCTCCCTTCAAATATGACATACTCAATAAAGAGGTGTTTATCACCTCGTTCAACACAAACTTGTAGCTGATTACAATATCCTCTCCATCCATAGTCTCTGGGACCCATTCTTGGTGGCCACTCTGCTGGTTAATCATCACTTACATTTCAAAGTTAACTACACAGCATGGTATTGTGGCTATAAATTACTTGATGTTTGTTCCTCCAACATCTCCCTTCAAATATGAGCTACTCAATAAAGAGTTGTTTATCACCTAGTTCAACAAAAACTTGTAGCTGACTACAATATCTTGTCCATCCATAGTCTCTAGGACCCATTCTTGGTAGCCACTCTACTGGATCATCATCACTTCCATTTCAAATTGAACTGTACAGCATGGTATTGTGGCTGTAAACTTACGCAATTGTCATTGAACATCCCCTTAAATGTTCATCCAAGCCAAGAAATCATGTGTTTATTCACCCAAAACTTTATCTAAAAGATTGGATATGGTTAACTCCCATCCATGAAGCCAACTGGGTAACCTATTATTATGCTTGTTGGTTCATTAGCAGAGCAACCTAGATATAGGTTGTGTCATCTAAATTTATGTGCATCAAAATTGTCAGATCGTTAATTTTTTGTCATATCTTAAAGGCTGGTGATTTCTACCTCTGCTTTCCTATTATGAGTGTAGAAAGTTGTTTTCTGTTGTCCTTATTTAAAACTATTGAGTTGGCACAAGATCCAATAACAAGATATTTGGCCAGATAAAAATTTATTCGCACTTGCGATCATTGGGCAAACATTGAGGTTCAATCGTTTACTTCTACTTAATTAATAACATTAAATGGTTTTGGCTACCATTGAAAATTATTAGAATCTTTTATTTCTTTCAACTCTTTTTCAAGAAAAATTGGCACTGTAACTTAAATTGAAAGGTTTCATATTTTTCAAGAGCAGGGGTTAGTATGGGTGGAGTTCATAGCAAAGTGTATGGGAATTGTAGTGCAAAGCATTAGGTACTGGAGATGGCACCAGGCTCAGGAATGGCTGCTAAGGCAAGGTGGGTTTCTCTTGAGAGAAACATGGCGAGGAAAATTTCTGAATGGCCGTGATATTTTTATCCCGCAACATTGAAGATGTAATTGTTTGGATCATTGTCTTGTGTTGGTGGTGCCAAAGAATGATCTAGTTGTCTTGTTTTTGGTTGCACAATTTCTCATACAAAAATAGATCATGAATATGAAAGTTTAAAGAAGAGTACATTGTTATTTAAGCATTTGAATTGATTCTTTAATGATACATCAAGACAAGGACTTTACTGACCCATGCAGGCTTCCACAAGTGCTAAGTATTCACAACTGAATGTCCAACAAAGATCACCAAGGAAAGGTTGATCCTCTCATCCTTCCACAAGAAAAAAAGATTTAATAAACCTTTTCTTAAGCTTGGACTTTAAACAAAGAATAGATATTGGACTGATATGATGATAGAAATTTTGATCAGAGATAAATATAGGTTTCAGACGTCCTTTACATACCTTGGATAGATGGTATAGATCTCAGACCAATATGATAGACTTAGAACAAGACCACATATTTTGATCTATGATATAGACTTTTATCAACTGTCATAGGACTTTAATCTAGTCTTCACTGATCTCTGATATATATACCATTGACCTAGATCAAGCCACAAAAGTTTGGTCTAGTCACCACTGAACTTAAATCATGCCACAGATGAGCTTATATATGTTCCACAAACTTCGCTCAAGCCATAGAAGAACTCGGATATGTTGTCACAATGTCACAAGCCATAGAAGAAACATGTTGTCACAAGGTTTGAAGTGCTCCAAAAGAATAAAGCCACTTAAGCATGGAGTTCAGGTCTAACAAATCAAGAGCAAGCTACCTCCACATGTGCATGTCCATCATGTACCAACCAAGGGTTCACACATACACCATGTACATCATATCGCATGGTACCAAACTCCAGAGATCAAATTTCCTCCTCCAAGTGTCTAGTGCTCCTTGTAGGCAAGTACTTTTCCTAGCCAAGCAAGTGTGTTGTCCGTTTAGTTGGTTTTCCCATTTTGGGTTTCCATGGTAAATCTTGTGTAAATTGTGAATATGGCACTGTTTTCTTTCTGTTTTTCTTAAAAAATTGCTTGCTCTGCTCCTCTTTCATATGTTTACAAGTCATTGGAAAAAAACACGAAAGACAAACTTTAGAAGATCCTGCCAAAAATATGAGAAGAATGGGTATTTTTTGTTTCATTTTTATAATGGCATGAACCAAACATGTAGTTCATAGGACTCATGAGTCAATCTCACTGAACAACTAAAAAAAAACTTAGCACTTACTTTCCAATCAGTGTTCAAGCTAACTAGTAACAAGTGCTTGCAAGTGAAATTTATTGCTAATGAGTTAAACTCACACGAAGCAAGTTCAGCTCACACACAAGTTAAAACAACTCATTTTCTGAGCTGTGCAAAGTTTGAGACGACTCCAAATTAAGCAAGTGAGCTTCGTTAATATGGTCAGAAATACACTTTCTACTATGGTTTGTATTGGTGGATGAATTCTCAACGCATGAAAAAAATTACTGCAAGGAAACTAAAATACCAAGCAGAAGCATAAATCTGATCCATCTTTCTCTAATCAGCTTAGGAGCCATGCAAAGAAGGTAATGATTTTTGTTCCATAGAATACTTTGATCCATCTTACTCTAGTCTAGCTTTTGAGCCATGCAAAGCAGATAATTTTATTTGTTCCATAGAATTGACAAAGAAAGTACAATAGTATAGATTTTGTTCCACAATATTTTCCTTAGGCATACACCAAGCGTAGACTTTGAGATTCCTAGATACAAAGGGAAAAAATGGGTGTTAAGATTGAAATTGAAGGGTTGGATTACCAATGTGATAAATTTTTTTAAAAAGAAATTATATGTACATAAAACAAAAAATAAAAGCTTATTTTAGAGATCAACTGCAAAAACATTTATTCATTGTTTGAGGAGAATCAATGTCAAGACATTAGAGGAACATCTAGACTATCAAATGTATGAACTTGGTACCACCCTGGTAAGAAATCAACTAGTATGAATTCATTGGGAGAAGTAAACCCTCCTTTCATAATATATCAACAATCATGTCGAGTTCTTTGTGTATGTGGAGGAAATCCAGCTGGTCAAATCCACACGAAATTTATTTAACAAGATGGGAAATATCCATTAGATTAATATTTATCATGGGAACTTCATCCTTCATACCCCTTATCTCTAAAGATAAATCGCCCATCATGGGCAACAAACGAATGTTCCTACAACTAGCAAATTTCAGGAGATAAAAAAGAGATAAAAATTCAATGATTTATTGAATTCAGGTTGGATTATGTACATATGTAGTTAATTATCTTTTATTTGGTTTGTTTATTTATTTATTTATATTTTCTAGACACCTAATTCATTAGGGTTTGTGTGGAGGAACATGAACCATCACTTTGACTCAATCCCAAGGGACCTTGGAAGGATAATCCAAATGTCACACGTAATTGTCTTTATATGTATGTATGGTTAATATTATGCAATCTCATGTTTATCCTAAATATCTCTTGCATTCTTATGAGCCCAATAGTGGTATTGGAGCCATGACTTTGTAGCAATGGCCATTTCCTTGAGCATCATATAGAGCTTATCAGATATGCCTTGTTAGGTCTAGCATTCCATGTTGATCATTCTCCATTGCATCACCTCTTTGTGGTAACATTTGTTTGCAGTTCTAACATTCCATTACCTGTATCTGCAACCATTTAACTATACGTGCATAGTTTTGAATTACCTATCTCTATGGTATCCAAGCCTATGAACTCTACAACATTTGTCAAATTTTTCATTCTACAATGAGCAAATTTTCTCCTTGTTTCTTCTCTAGCTGAAATGATATTACTCCTCCAATACTTCAATTGTAATCTTAACACCCAATTTTTTTCTTTATATCTAGGAATCTCAAATTCTACACCTAGTGTATGCCTAAGGAAAATATTATGGAACAAAGTCTACACTAATGTAATTTTTTTTGTCAGTTCTATGGAACAAAGAAAATGACCTGCTTTTCATGGCTCAAAAGTTGATTAGAGTAAACTGGATTAGAATTTGCTTTGTTCCATATAATTTACAAAGAAAGTACATTAGTCCTCCTCACCTTCCAGTACAACAATCCATTAGTGTAATTAAGTAAATAATCTTACTAACCAGGGGAAAAAGTGGACACTTCATAGTGTAATTCCCTTCCAAATGGGCTTTAAAATGTACAAGTGTTACCAAGCTCAAAAAGAGAGGCTAATAAATGACCCTATTAGGTGGTTTCAACCTCTAAGGGGGTGATAGGTCCATGGTACATCCATCAAATGGAAAGAATCGTGTGAAATGATGATGGAACAGAGTGGGGGCAAAGGGAATGCTCCAAGCCACATGCCATGGAACTAGGGTAGCTATGATGAAGGAAGCCCACAAGTTGGGTATATGGATGTAATATACAGATTTATACAAATAATTTTAAGTCTAGTTTAGACATCCAAACAAAGACATTACTAGACTCTCTAGGACATATATGAAGTGTGATAGACTGCTAAAATTTTGAGATTCCTAGAGAAAAGAAAAAAATAGTTTCCTATTGGCTTTTTATGGTGGTTGTAAGGTGGCATCAGTGCCTCCTAAAGAAAATAGGTATATGGGGTCAGAAAAGACTCTCGAGAGGAAAAAGTCAATGAGACAATGATGGTGGTAACACTCCAACTTGTAGGTTTACTCAAAACTTCTCCTTTTGTCCTATACTTCAGAAATTCATCAAATGGGAGATCGCAAGTAAAGACAATTCCAAGATTATGGGTTTTTGTAATATTCCAAATTAGCAGTCAAATAATTGGAATATTAATTTTGATTTATTTTGACATTTCTTAATGTTGGGCAGAAATAAAGTGGGTAGGGGACCCACAACTAATAATTAAGCCAAATAAAGCTTTTCCTAAAGTCCCTAAGGGAAAATTGCGGCTCTAGTGGTGGTTTGAATTGGCTTTAGGTGGTAGCATAAAAGAGGCACGAAAATGACTGCGTGGGATTGGCTAGAGGAAGGCAACATATGATTGGTCAAGGAGAGGCAGCATAGGCCAAGGTGGGACCCAAGGCATACGTTGGGCCTCAATGGATAAAAGGAAGAAGGGAAGAATCATTTGGCATTCATTCATTCATATTATTACTCTTCGTCATTTTGACTAAAGCACGCTTGAGTCATAGAGCCAAGTCTGTAATGTTGTTTAGCACACAAGATATTCAAGTGGAGATCTCAACCTCTACCTCGGGGGACTTCAAGTGCCTGCTCGGGAGAGGAGTTCTGCATTTTGGTGGAGGGAATTACAAAAAAATAGCAACAAGAAGAGCGTAACCCCTTCACTGCGCAAAGGTAGAGTAGGTTGCGTAGTGATTGCGCAATTCAGTTTGGTGTGGGTGTCACGAGTGTGGAGAGCAGCGGAGTTTCAACAGGAGATTTGGAGGGGAGATTAGCCACCTCCTACCAGGGATTTCAGTAGCTCTCCAGAGGCATTTTCTAGCAGCTTCATCCAGAGGTTTGATTTACCCAGTAACGCAGTGAGCCAAGCCCAAGAGGGCCAGATTCCGAAGTCAAGCTTTGGGTGAATTGTGTTTGGGTTTATTGAGGAGAAACCAATATTAATTCGGCAGAATTCTCTGGGCAAGTTTGAGGCTTCAAAAAAATATCCTAATGCAACCAATAGCTAGAGGAGTGAGAAGAAAATGGTGTGAAATCCTGGGGTCAACATCTAGCCAATTCCTTCGCGGGTTTTTGTGGGTTTGGTGAGTAGAGTCCAGGGTTAAAAGCCTATAATTTTCTGAGCAGAGGAAGCAACCCAAACAACAACCTGAAGTCAACCAACAAAAACATTTTTGGGCTAGGCAGCGCAAAGAATGAGACACACAGCAACACTTTCAGCTAGAGTTTTTTCTTGGGTTTGAGTTGTTTTTCAAGCCCGCCTTAAGTAGGCCCAGGTGCAAACTTTCCAACACCTCAATTATACTCTTTCCCAATATATTAATAAAATGGCTCAATAATTATTTTGGCTCTAGTTTGAGAATTTTAATCATGTTTTCATTTTTTCTTGTCTATTTGCACTTTTATTACTGTTAATCCCCATTTGGGATATTACAGTGTTATCAGAGCATAATCTTGGCTCAACCTATGGGAAACCCTCATTCTATGAAAAGAATAGAATAAAAAAAAAAGAAATAATGGGATCCCAAGAAAGTTTAAACTCAAACGCCATGGAAGTAACCTTGAATGAGGTGATTAGGCTACAAAAAATGATGTTTAATGTGGGGAAGAAATAGATTCATTCAAAAATTGGGAATCAAGACCATTCTCAATTATACAAAAAATCTGCTATGCCTAGAATGGTGGATAATAAATCAAGATTGCAACACATTATTGCAACTAATGTGGAGTTATTGGCAAAAAATTTGCGGGCATACCAATCATTGGGACATGAGATTCAAGCATCCCTCTCCTTTGGGAGTTCCATGAACTAAGAGACATGCACAAATCAGGGGGAGTTCTGTGGAATTATGTAGGGATGGTGAGTCAGATTAAGGAAGAAGATGAAAGAGTAGTTGAAGGGGCCATGGTTGGCAAGGAAACAGTTGAACATACACTCGCTGATGAGACACCACCCATTGTTGAGGTATCCATTGATGGGGTATCCGGGGTTTTGACTGAGTTCTCTAATGATAGAAACACATCTCAGGTTGATGAGGTGTCGAGAGATAGATCCACTGTTGTTGAGGAGCTGATAGGTATAGAAGCCAACAGGTTTATGATAGAATTTTCGGATGACAATTACATGCATCTGAATAATGAGCATGTCTTGTGTGTTGGAGCGTTTATGGAGGAGGGTGTGCAACCATTCTTTGTGCTAGCCCTTGATGAGGCGCTAGGAGATACAAAGGTATTGGATGATGGTCGCACACAACCATGCCATCAGCTTCAAGCCGACCTTATAGCTTTGAAAGGGAAGGCCACATCAGTACGAGAGGCTATTTTGTTACAGAACGAGGAACTGGAGGGCATGAGAGTGGTTTTTTTCAAGTCAGCGGCCAAGTTGGCCCATATTAGGGAATGATTGGATTCTCTAATGGTACAACTAGAGGGCATAATGGAGTGTTAGAGCAGCCCCCTTCAGGCATACATAGACAAGGCTAACAGCACTGGTTGGTCACCTCTTCCCACTGGAGAGAGAGATAAGGAGCCACCTAGTCATATTTCATATGTTGACTTGGATAGTGGGATAAGACAATCAGAGTTGCACAAGGTGCAACATCCACATGTTGAGGTTGGATGGTCACAGATTTTGAGTTGGTACCTGGTGGAGTGGGTTATGGAGATGGTGGCGGACCCGAGTGTAATTCAACAGGAGTTTCCGGGCACTAGGAATATAGGAACACCAGACTGGAATTGGGATACGGGTGGGACTAACTACCTGATTGAATATGTCTTGGACGGTATTGTTGGCCTAACAGTTGATCATGCACATTATCTAGGGAGTTTCGGTCAGCTCTAGTCGCTAACTAGTTTATGGGCAGACTCCTTTGGTTGTCTTGGTACGAAATTTGTATGAGGGGTCAAGGGGTGATCAACATACTTTGGCAGGAGCTTGTCAGAGGAGGTGGCATTGGCAAGCCACCAGACGATGCCTTGTATGGAGTAAAGAATTATTCACCTTTACGTGGGGCACAAAGGTCGCAACGGAGCAAATTAGTGGTGGCATCACTAATAACACATAGGGAGATTCACTTCTCAAACCCCTCATGGAGGGTTTGGAGTGATGATCCATTCAACGACAGGTGTAGCGATGCGATGATGGAGGTGATGATACAGATTGGGGGTGGTCCGACATGTAGAGACACAAATCTAGGCCATCACATCCAAGGATGTGTGGGAGCATCTAGTATTGAGCAGTGGACTACTGGTGGACATGAAGGTGCATGGTGGTGTACCGTAGTGTGTGGGACTGCTTCGTGGAGTAGGAGTGTCTTACATCACATTGAGTACATGTGAGGAGTGACTGGTGCCTTGACACAGACAAGGCACAGGACGATACATGGTGGTACAACAGTAATAGGGGGTATCCAACAGTGTACAGAGGCATAACATAGTGTGCAGTGGCATGTCGAGGATTACATGGATGACCGGTGGTATGTGGGGGTGTATGGTGCTGTACAATGGGGTATTAGAGTATTTCCTCTAAGAAGATTCATGGACGCAGAAATCAGGCATACCTTTGGGGGTAGTTCACCCAGGATTGACGGGGAGACAGATGAGCGATGCTTGACGGTATTTGTGGGGACTCACATGCCTGACCCTCTTCTACATCTCTCATGGGCACATTATATTTTTTTGTTGTCCTTTGGCACTAGTTTGGGCATGAGCAACGGGGTACGCGAGGCTCACCCAAGATATTTGGATGACACTAAGCACACTAGGGGTGAGACTTATTAGCAGTGGCATTGGGTTGGTGTACTAGTTGATAGCCATAGTTTAGGGGATGAGATGATCATCTACAGGGGTGGCATATCAGTCATCATTGAGCCTACTTCTGAGCAACATGTCACGAGAGAGACATGCATCACTCTTTTCTTAGGGCATGTTGAGACCATGCATGAGCAGAGGATACTGGGTACAACCGAGGTAGCATCCCAGTATGTGTTTGGGCTCCAGACAATGTATCAACACATTATTGAGAGGGTGGATGGTAGACTCAGTGGAGATGGTTGGTAGGAAAAAGAGGGATCCACATACCTTGAGTCAATTGCGAGTATCAGATATCCATCTACTGGTTGCGTTTAGGGGGTGGCTATTTGTCACATGTGGCTTCCAGCAATCATTGGTACTACACAGTGGCAGGCACATGGCAGGTTAGCATGCATCATATTTTCCCATGATATATGGACCCTCTATATTGGTCACATGCAGGGACTATAGATGACGCATGGAAGGATTCCTGTAGTTTTTAGAGCTATGGTGCAACAAGTTTGACTATGGGAGGCAGAGATTCAGCTGATTGATAAACCATTCTATCTCGTGATGGTTAGAGTTAGGACAAAGAGTGATCTAGCCATTATTGGATTAACACATGGGGGTACTCAGAGGCCTCCATCATATGTTGAGGTCGAATTTCTTTGTTTCTACATAGGATCAGAGTTATATGTGGAGGGGTAGATATTGGCATCAAGGTGATGCTCGGGTAGGATCTGATCTACACATGATGGGGATTATGCCATAATAAAAGTAGTGCAACATCAACATGATGGCACCACTTTGAGTTCAGCAGGGGGCTTGATCATCACCGCTCTTTATAGCTCAATACCCTTTAGGGATGAGCCGGGTGCCATAGGGGGAGAAGGGATGAGCCGAATTCCATAGGGTGAGATCATGAAAATCTTCCATTGGTCTTTAGTGATTCCTTGATGGCATAGTGTTAAAGAGGTAAATCCCCTCTACGGACAGAGGTGATCCCTACTAGCCCAGATCGGGTCTAGCAACAATCAAACACGCTACAACGCAAGCTCCTAATTGCAAAAATCAAAGCGCGATAGAAGGCCTACCTCAGGTCCAACACTGTTTTCATTGTGGAGAGGATAGTGCTCTCGATCCCTTGCTCCGACAGGTCTTAATTCCACCACTTGACGCGATCGAACACTTTCACGTACAAGAAACACGACGAACACACGAGCGTAAAACCATATAATTGCAATTATGTGTCAGTCAGAGAGGACACAACTCATAAACAAGCATGAACAATATGAGTGGAACTATAATCGTAGTTTCTTATATTAATAAAAAAAAGGATGATACAACCTGGCTCTGACGTTGAAATCCTCCTTTGGCGGGTCGTCAGTGGAGTACGTCTCGGTAAAGCTTGTCGGGAATAGGGACAAGCCTCTCTCTTCGATCGTCAATCTCCTTGCTATGGATTTGGCACTATGAGGACTATTAAAGCTCTTGCAAAATTCTTTAGGCTATGAAGGCTCTTGGAGATTAGATTGCAAAAGGAAATGGCAAGCTTATATAGATGGAGGAAGGGGAGTTGGGATCCATACAATCATGGGATTAGCCCTATCCTCAAGGAAGCTTCCACGAGAGGTGAAAAACTACTTCCTCTGCATGGAAATCCGGAGCCAAACGTCCCAACTCAATTTAGAGACCAGTTCAGCAGTTGGTTAAAGTCAATCTTCCGGCATTTATTTTTTTTAAAAACACCCTTTATTAAGCCTAGAGCGAGTGTGACTCTGAGATAGAGCTCCAATTGGCGTGCCCTCTTTGAAGGATTTCCCCCATTGGCACATGTATAACACAGGCTAGTCGCGCCAAGGGTGAAAAGGATATTTTTAGGGTTTTTCACAAGGAGATGTCTTCAGGGCAATGAAAGTACATGTTCAGGGGAATGCCATGAAAGTGTTTTCAAGTTATGTCACTGCTCACAAGTCACGGAAAGAGCCCTCCAATGTGAGGGACATGGAATTGCAGGGACGGTGACAAATTGCTGTGTAACAGATGCCCCCTAAAGCATGAGGCCCGAAAGAGAGAGAGGGGTGAAATACTTTACGAGAACGTGTCCAACTGAAAACACCGCCGTCGGAAAATATGCATAGAGAAGTACAACTGATATCTCAAATACATGATATATATGTGGGATTGGCGCAGCCATCCATAACAGAGTATACAATAATCCTGATCCAAGGCATGGACACAGCCATCCAGTAAGGATCGATAAATCAACTCAGGTATGGTCGCAGCCATCCAATCAGTGAGTCATGTAACTAATCATAATAATCCACAAAATCGCAGCCTGGATTATAACAGACTAGAATCCAGGGTCTTGCACTCCATCTCGACCCGAAAAAAGTACAAGTTCAAGCATGCGAATAAGTGAGCTGAAGTCGAACATGCAAGAACATCGCCTGATTACCAGCCAATGATGAAAGCTGTTAACAGACACGAGAGGTACCACCATTAATGAAAATGGTCCTCAAGGTACTACATGTACAATCTACGGTATGCAAATCAATGAGATGGCGTCGAACACCCGTAGAATCACTCGATCGGAGACCAATGATGAAAAACTCACGTCGAATGCGAAGAACCTGCCATTGAGGCATGCAGGCTCCAAGGTACCAGAAGGGAGTCTTTAGATCAACTTCCTGGATAATGAGCTGAAGTCGACAGGAAGTGACCTTGATCGAAGGTGGGCCATAGTGTTTCCCACATCATCGACGTGAGACAGAGGAACATAATGTATTTGTGAATCACGATCAGATAAGAATCAGAGGAAGGTTGGTACTTGCAGAGGTCAACTTCTCTTGAACATATAAACAACACAACAGTGGATTTGGCAGTATTTGACATCAAAAGATCAAGGGTCATGATGACAGGACAAAGAGCCGATGAGAGGTCAAAAGGGATCACCCAAACCCATGAAGGCAAGTGGAAAATGAGATGAGATGTCCCCAACCCGACACGAATGCAGATAAGTGCCATGTTCAAGAGCGACACACTGCCGACACGACAATGATGTTAGTTCCATTTTCCCCACCATTTCTGGCGATTACCTCTTTATTTTTACACAAGCTTGAAGAGGGTACCATATGCTTGCTATATAAATCCATCCTAGTACATTTTACGAGCCATAGGAAGGAGGAACTCGAATATCGTCATTTCGACTGAATCTAATGTCATCAGGTTTTAACGAGTCTGACAAAGGGAGAACTCAGCGTCTTTTCATGTTTAGAGAGTTTGAAAAGACATCGGAAAAGTAAACTCCAATGGTCTCTTTTCGTAAATAGTTCCTCAGACCCGAAAAGGTAGAAAACAATATCTGGAGAAACCTCCTAGTCACGATAGGCTAGGGTATTCCTTTTTCGTAAATAATCTATCCCAACCCGAAAAAGGGGTAAACGTATACTGGGTAGATGTCGTTTCGTGTCCATTTTAACGAGATCAAAACGACAAGGGACACGAAAATATTTTCATGTTTAGAGAGTCAGAAAAGAGCTGAAAGATGACTCCAAAATGAATTTTTCATGTTTTTATCGAGTCCGAAAAAGTATAAAATACAACTCATCTCACTGCCCAAGTTGCGTAAAAACCTGTCGCTGCACATAAAAGCAAGTGTAAAATCCATTTTCGATGAAATATATTAAAATATTGAGAAAAAATGAAATTTAAAACCTAAATTTGACTTGAAAAGTTATAAATAGGCATCAAATGGTAAAACAAAATTACTTTTACTTTTTACCTTACTTGGAGAGCAACAGTGGTATGTTTGTGTGCAAACTTGCGGCGGTGATTGCGACTAATCCGGGACGTCATTCAGCTCCTCGTTTGTTCCAGGTAAAAGGCGTTCCCTTAAACTCCATTTTAATCCATTTTTTATGAGTGCTTACTTTGCATTAGACTTCTGGAGGGCCCCTTTTAAAATTTTAGGGCTCGCTCCATTGGCGCGGGTATTGGGCACGGACCCGCGCCAATGGGCATTTCTTCACAAAGGGGTCGCGCCAACTAGCGCGATTGTTAGAAAAACAGTCGCGCCAATGGCGCAACTCAATTTTACACTTAAAAATTTAAAAATGTGAGCTACCCATGTGGATTTTCGAACGTACCAGAGATCTAAAAAAGCATTTTTTGATTGTGTTGATGCAGATAATCAAGCACAATGGTTATTGAATGGAAGGAGAGGGAACATGGGGAAAAAAATGAAATGGCTATGGAGAATGAAGCCTGTATGAATGCACTGAAGAACTTTGGACTCAAGAAATTCTTTCTTACTCAATGTTTATGAGCTCAACCTGAGCTACTACAATACTTGGTCATCATATGGGAAGAAAATGAAGAAGTATTTAAACTTCGGGACCAATTATTGGAACTCGAGGTTTCCGACGTGTATTTTATCACCGAGTTATCGCGCAGAGGCCCAGTACCCATTTTGATAGGCAGCAGCCCTTCTGGTGAAAAGATGGAGAAAGTAATGGCGAGGGTGTGCCCAGGGGCACGAACTGGATTAGGAAGCGGAAAGGTGGACATCCACACTATCCAGGATCTAGCACTCAGAGTAGTGCTACACACCATTACGCGGGCTGCAGGATCGCAGGCACTGCATGAAGCGACCAAAGCCCAACTCATACTAGCCTCTGAGTGTATGAGTCCTACACTGTTTGATTGGGCTACAGTAGTGACAACCAATATCAAGAGGCAGCTGACAAGATGCAAGCAAGTCAAACTAAAGCAGTTTGGCTACGGTTCCATTTTGGTGTCGTTCATCCTGGAACGACTACCTATCTTCCAGGGCCAAGGGGCCATAGTTGCTGAGCTGGTACCACGAGAGCTGAGGATGGCTTGCTGGGCAGCACTTATGCCCAGGTTAGTAGGAGGCCAACAGATGTCTTGGAGGCCTGAGTTTTTTGGGTGGTTGCGGAGACAGTTGATCGTGGTCGAGGACTGGCCCTATGCTAGGACCGATTTCACTGGAGATCCCGATCTTCCGCTCCTGGAGGGGGAGGATTGGGATGAAGAGTTGGGTATGATACTCTTTTTTTTTTTTGATTTTATGCATTTATGACTTTTCTGGTAATACATGTTCATTCTAGTAATAGTTTTTATGTGTATGCAGACGTCGTCCGAGAGAGACCCACGGGCATGTCGCCCATTGCGCGAAGAACCCATGCCGATCATGACCCTTAGGCTAAGGGTGGTGAGGGAGGTGAATCGATCGTAACTGAGGGCATCGTCTTGGGATCCTTGACCATGTACCGCTAGTAGATAAGCTCCTCACAGCCTACCGCCGACACATCATAGTGCTCACGCTCAATCGACCATCGAGACGCTTATGTGTGCATATTGCTACTGCTGAGCACCATGCGATTAGAAATTAGGATTTTTTCAAGATATTTTTTGAGAGAGATGTCAGTTTTTGGTCGTATTGTAACGAACATGTATATTTTTTGTCTTATGTGATGCACACTATGTGTTCCCGACACACACACACATATATATATATATATACCTATTTCCGGATGGATCTCTACATGTGATGATGTTTATTTTATAAATTGCGCAAATGTCTATCTAAAACCATATTTTCTACTACATCTGTTAATGTATTCATATGCCTGGGTATATGTTGATATGTGATATAATCAAATTTCCTCTCCAGTAAACGAATACGCAGATACAGAAATAAAATAGACGGGTTTCTAACTAAATAGTGACCATTAAGCTGTAATACTACAAGTTGTGAGTCTAGATACACAAGTAATTCACGAATGCCGAGGTCCATAGCCTCGGTTAATAATTCCAACATGGCACTATATTCCGCGATATTATTTGTAGCAGGACCCAAACACACACCTTGCAGGTTAACCAACTCACCAACAGGATCATAGATTACCTAGGCTGCCGAAGACAGATTCCTGGTACTGTGAGAGGCACCATCCAAGAAACCCACAAACGGAGTAATAGACATCTGCGCAATCAGAAAGACCCGATCAGCAGAAAGATGCTTACATGCACACAAATGAATATACACAATATTGTTACACAGAAATTTGTCACCGTCCCTACAATCCCCATCCCGCACATTGGAGGGCTCATTCCGTGACCTGTGGACAGAGTTAAGGCTTGAAAATAATTTCATTGCATCCCTCTAAAGATGAGATTTAATTTCCCTAAAGACATCTCCCTGCAAAAAACCCTAAAAATAGCTCTTTTTCCATTGGCGCGGTTCCATAGTTCAGCCCTCGCGCCAAGAGGGAAATCCTCCAAAGAGGGCGTGCCAATTGGCGCTCTGTCATAGAGCCGTACCCGCGCCAACCATATTAAGAGGTGTTTTTAAAAAATAAAAGGTTGAAGTTTCATCCTAACAAATTACTGGGCTGATTTCTATCTTGAGTTGGGAGGTTTGGCTACGGATTTCCATGGAGAGGAAGTGGTTTGCCACCTCTCATGGAAGCTTCCTTGATGATAGGGCTAATCCCATAATTATAGGGATCCCAACTCCCCTTCCTCCTTCTATAAAAGCTTGCCCATTTCCATTGCAAGCTAGTTCCAAAGAGTGGCAGAATTTCTAAGTTCCCAAGAGCTTTCATGCTGCAAAAGCCTTCTTGATTCCCCAAGGCCAAATCCAAGCAAGGAGACTATTGCCAAGTATCCGGAGAGAGAGGCTTGTCCCATCCCTGACAGGCTTTTTCGAGACATGTTGTGCTGACGACCCGCTAAAGGAGAGTGCTGCGTCGAAGCTATGGTTGTATTCTTCTTTTGAATCTTTAATGATAAGCGACTATCGTTTATGGTTCCACTCTTGTTCTTGATCATGTTCATGAGTTATATCCTCTTCAACTGATATAGTTGTATGCATTGGATTTTATGCTTGCGTTTGTGTTGTTTCTTGCATGTGCAGGTGTCCGATCACGGAGATCGTGAGGATTGTGATCTGCCAGGGCAAAGGAACGGGAGCACCACCTCTTCTACAGACGATAGCGTTGGATTCCAGGTAAGCCTTCCTCGCAAGTCGATTTATTTACAATTAGGAACCTGCACTGTAGCGTGTTTGATTGTTGCTAGACCCGATCTGGGCTAGTAGGGATCGCCTCTGTCCGCAGAGGGGATTTACCTCCTCAACAATTTGGTGACTCCACTGGGGACTCAGCTTGTTGTTTGATTTGTAAACTATAGACGGAGTCTGAAGCACAGCCAGATAGCCTTCGAAACGCTTTTGCTAGGCATTAGCGGAGTAGATCAACGCTGCTTCAGTCGATCTCCGGTTTGGTTTACAGACTGGACAACTTAGAGTTTTGTCTTCTCTTTCCAGTTAACTTCTTGGTCTTGCTTGCTTGGTCAACTCTTTGGACTAGATTTTCTTGTTTGTTTGGCTTTGTTTTAGCCTTGCTTTCACTTGTCTGTGTCTGAGATTGCTTGTTTTTTATTTTTCCATAGTAAACTTGGCTGGCGCGCTTTTTAGCGTAACAGTCGCGCCCATTGGCGCAGGTTGCCTGTGTATCACCCGCGCCATTGCCTTTCTGGCGCTAATTTCAAGTTCACAGTCGCGCCAATCCTGTGAGCTATTAGGGTTTGCTGTGTTTCAAGCTTTCTGAGGCTGACTTGTGATTTTGATCTTGATTTTTCGGCTGTTTGAGTGCACTGGAGCCTGGTTTGACTGGTTGGAGCCTCCTTCCTTTGGTTGTTTGCCTATTTCTTTCGATTTTGCATACGAGCCCTAGGGCATCTAGGTGCCTTTGTGAGTCAAGCCTCCCTTGGGAGTTTTTGGTTTCCGTTCGTTCAGTCGGCTGTGGGATTGCTTCCTTGCATTCGTTTGACAATTGTCTATCATATTGTTGCGTTTTTTGAGTGACTGATTTCGTTTTCATTCGAATTTCGCCTCGCTTCATTTTGGGCCTAGATCACACGGCTCATTGGTGTCTTTGGGACTTTTCTTGGTTTTGAGAGACTTTTTGTCGATTTGAGATCTAATTGTTTGTGCCATTGAGTGAAATTTGTTTGTTTTGCTCTCTTAATATCATTTCTCGAATTTCTTCTTATTTGTTTTCGGTTTGTTTAGTGCATCTAGCTATCAAACATTGAAAATAAAAAAAATCTCTTTTGCTTATTGGTTGATTAGTGCAAATTGAAATCTTTTCCATTTTACTAGTATTTAGTGAATTTGAGAGAAAAATTTTTAGTTTCATTAGTTGCATTAGAGATGTCATTGATTGTCTTCTGATTATTTTGTTTGTGTAAAAACTCTCAACTCTTCTGTAGCTAGTTTTCATCGAACAAAATGGTGTACTGTGGCATGTAGTTTTGCATTTAAGAGATTTTTGAGACAGCACATTCGTTAGGGCCTGAAAACTGAAACGTAATTGAAGATCAAATTTAAAATCTACTCAATTTGCACTAAGGCAGCATTGAAATCTAACGAAACATATTTAGAGGTCTAGGCTAGAGACGTGTTCCGGCGTCTTTAAACCTAGTAGCTGTCATTCGCCGTTTGGCTTTAGACAGCGCTAGTACGGACTTGTGCTCCCCGTACCGTCGCGTATATAAAGGGAGACCCCACTAGGTTTCAATCCTTTATCCGTAGGAACCCGAGTCTGCCGCCCTATACCCGTGATACACCGAACATAGCATTCGGAAAGATTGCCTGCACGTATGGAAAGTCCTTGGTTGATTTCTCTTTCATTATTGAAACCAAGGTGTATATTGCAGTTCACGGTTATTTGGTACACCCTTTTGCCTAGTATTCCTGAGCAGTCATTTGATCTTTTCTGACTCCCTAAATTTGAAAAGATCGCCAAGTGCTTGTCCTTTCACGCTTGTGTCAAATCTGAAAGAGATAGAGTCACCTTTTTATCGTTTCTCGACTCTTAAAACATGAAACGGTGAAGTTTCTTATTTTTCAATGTGGTAAAAATTAATCACCCACGATTACATGCCCTCTTAGATTTTGCTTGTTGACCGTTTGATCGTGTGTCTTGACTCTTTTTTAGCCCGTCTGTGTGTTTTTTCTTTTTTCTCTTGTCATTTGCCACAGTGGCGGAACCTTCGGTTTCGTCTACTGGTAGTCCTTACACAGACGATTCGTCAGAGGTGTCACAATCCTCTACTGAACCACAGCAGCCTATTGTTTCCGAGTTTCCTGACGGAGGACCGGTTCTTTCTGAGCAACCCTTTGGGGGACCAGTTGAGTTCGATTGGCCCTTTTCGGACCCTGTGTCTGAATTGAGATTAGGAGCTGATTTCCTTTCTCTTACATCGGGTTCGCCTTTTATAGCTGCTATTTTTCCTCCTAGTCCTCGCCGTCTATTGCGAGATCTAGTGGCAGGCTCAAACATGAGTGATTCTGGTGAGGAAATCCCAATGTATGGTGAAGACTATTAGCTCTTCCCACGAAGATTATTTTCAGGGGACAACTCTGAAACAACTGTCATGTCAACGTCCAGTCCCTCATTACCACTGGGGTACAGGTCCTTGGGTCAGATCATTTCTGCCGCTGCCTCTATGGGAGTGTCAACTCCTTCTCCGAGGCCAGCTGCTCATTCACCGGGGGTGTCTCCTCAGAAGCCCGTTACTTCTGTACCCGTTCGACCCACTGTCTGTGTGGCCGCCTTTACACCCGTTGTCACGGCATCCTCCGCCAGGGCTATGCCATCTCCTGAAGACATTTATTTAGAGACTGCTATACTGGAGAACATATCTCCGGAGGAGTATCGGTTGTCCCTGCAACAGCCAAACCCCGAGGTTGGACCATCCTCCCAAGATCCCAACCGCTCTTACTTTTCGCTCTATGCACAAGATGGTACGCCCGTGTATGCTTTTCTAGGTCAGTATGATGAGCACAGGGACATTTTGTGTCTACCCGCTCCTGAGGCTTACCTCCATGCTCAAGGTTTACCTTATAACCAGGCTTATAACCCGCAAGGGCAACCTTCTCAGTGGCCAAATCAAGCACCTGCTATATCTCATATCTGCTGTGGCAATGGCGTGTTATTATCCCCGCAGCCGTTAAGGGTCACATACGTCCGCAAACACGTACACAGCCCTTCCGGCCAACCTCCGTATGCGCCCCCCACTGCAATAACCGGACCGTATATGGTCCTCGAGGTGATTCAATTTTCAACTAATGCAACCGCAGTATTCCGTTGTTTCTAACGTTGCATATCAGCCGGTGGACCTTCCTATGGTTCTCGCTTCAAAAAACACCGGGTTACTAAAACACTGGATGCAATGATATCGCTGTTAACTGCCCATCCGCATAACCCCGTGTTCGCTCGAGTGGCCAACCTCGGCTCATCCGTACAACCCGGCTCACTGCTGTGTTAGCTCGGTGATGTCCTGGCCATTGCTCATTTGGTGTCAACCTGTTTACCTGTCAACCTCTCAGTCGGGTCAACCTGTTCACTCAGGGCAGCCCGCTCATTCTATTAACCCTGCCCAGCAGCCGATTCATTCGATGCCGCAGCCAAATCAATAGCTGCGCCCTAGTTATCAGGCTCCGCAGGGTTCCACCTATCAGCAGCCAACTCATCCTCAGGGCGGTTATTATCCTCATGGTCAATCTCAACCGAATTATAACCACCCCGGAGGCTCTCAGTACTATCCTCCTCCACCTAGTTATACCTATACTCAGCAGCCAAATCCAAATGCTGCTTATACAGGGCCGAATCCTAACTAGGGTTCACACCCTGGTTATCAAGCCCCACACACTAGTTACCAACATCCAAATCAGTCTGGTTATATGACCTACACCCCCTACGGTCAGAATCCTACAGGACAGAACCCATGGGGGCAAGGATATTCACAACCATTATGGAGTACAGGTACCGGTCCTCATCCCGGGCCTGGCATGCCGGTTAATCCGCCATTTCCGTTCCTGGCCACCTTGGAGTTGCCGGATGTTTCAAAACTGACCAATGATCCGGACGCATATAACCAGATTGCCCCTGGCCCTACTAAGATACTGTGGACGTCTCCCCAAGTTTGAGGGTAAAGCTGGAGAGGACCCCCAAGTGCATGTGATGACGTATCATATTTGGTGTTCGTCTAACTCTTGGGTCGATGATTCAATTCGTCTGCGCCTCTTCCAGCGCACTTTGACTGGAGCTGCTGCTAAGTGGTACATAGAGTTATCTCGTGGCATCTTCCAAGATTTCAATACACTCGTTAGTTATGATGGCTATCTCAAGCGGCGACTTCCCCACAGGATAAAGCCACTCACATTTCTGATCACATTCATGAGTGGTGGCGCTGTCGTAGGCTGATCAAGTTTCATATACCTGATCAGATACTGACTTACTGGTTCACTACCTCCTTCGTGAACAAAATCGCCCAAGATATTGCGATGGGAGTGTGTGTGATGGAGGAACAAGCCATTGCGCGTGCCCAATATCTGGATCTTGTATATTCTCAGTCCGGCACACTTTATGATATCTTGCCTGATGCCCCACGGTCCAAAACCTCTAAGGCTCCACCTACCCCCGCAGTGGATGGTGTCATTGGTTCTGTATCTCAAAATTTGAAGAAATCTTCGAATGGGAAGCAGAATTCTAATTCTTCCAACAATACTCCTGCTAATCCCGCCCCATCAGATTTTGGCAAAACCGCGGAGGTCAACGCCGTTCAGGCCAATCCTATGGAGAAAGCCTCCAAAGGGAAAAATAAGGGCAAAGGTAAATCCAAATCCAATGCCCCGAGGCCAGAATCCAAATCTCATATTGAGGATGGTTCTCAGCGTAAACCGAGGTACCCCTGCCTCATTTGCGAAGGAGACCATTATACTAAGGATTTTCCACGACGATCCGAAGTTAGTCAACTTCTCAAGGGCTCAAAAGGGACTCCGGCAGTTCTTAAAGAGCCATTCCCATCTCAGCAGACCCAGATGGTTGAACAGCCGTCACCATCTGCACCATTTGGGTCCCAAGTTTTCATGATGAAGGTTGTTGCACCTATTTTTGTCGCTACGCGTTCGAAGGACTACAACGAATCGCGGCAGGCACCCGGGAAGGTAGTTGTGGATGGACTGCCTCCCCCACCTGTCTCCAGTTCGTTGGAAATCGAGAAGCCTACTCCTAAACCCATTGTGAAGCCACCTTCTAAAGGTGTTCTTCGAAGATATTCTTATAATCTGAATGCTCGTGCTGCTCAACACTATAGCATTGTTGAGGATTTGGCACAGGCACCTTTTGCTATGTCTGCACTAGAAGTTCTTCAAAGTTGTCCTTCGCAATGGAAGGCTTTATTGTCTGCAATCGGTGGCATTGATCCCACCGATTCGAGTCTTCTCACCTTCGATTTAGAGAATTTCTCCCCCCGACTTCCACATCAGATAGCTCTTGTTATTCAAGTCAGGATTAACGATCTTAACATCCATAGGGTCGTTGTGGATGAAGGTGCTTCTACCTGCGTCATGTAATCTGCTTGCTGGAAAGCCATTGGCTCTCCAGCCCTTGCGTCATCTCCCAATGCCCTCGAGGCATTTGATGGTCGGGAATCCAAACCCCTGGGTGTTCTCGAGAATTTAGCGATCACTTTACAGGGGAAGACTGTCAACGTGGAAGTAGAAGTAGTCGACGCCAAGCTCAAATACAACATACTTCTTGGCCACAGCTGGACCCATGCCATGCTATGCGTGCCATCCACCGTCCTTCGACTTCTTAAGTTCCCTCACAAGGGAAAAATAGTCACGGTGGATCAGTTGTCCTTCTTCACCTCTACTTCTGAGAACAACGTACCATATGTGGATCAGATTCCGAATCCCCCTGACAGTGTAGGACTCGGTCTCTTCAAATACCTCGTCCTCATGGGCATCTTTCCCACACCACCACTGCACACTACTCAAGTTAACATGATTTCCAGGTCCGATGACCCCTGGCTTATTCCTATGCCTGAGCAGGTGTTCGAGTTTGGAGAATCAATATCCTTGACTCCAGTAGAGATCAGCTACTGTGAAATTGTTGCCGCATCTAATCCTCCACCTCCCCAGCATGCTCCTTTGAGCATGGCCCTAGATTTTTACTCTCAATCCCCCTGGCTTGGTCAGGCCGATTCGCCTGATCCTCTCAAAGAGAATTTTCCTTCCGATGAAGCCATCATTGAAACTATGTCTCTCGAGGAGCTGCCTTGGGGCGATGGACATCATCGTTCCTCTTTTATGCCCAACTTGGGGGCAATGTCTGAATGTCTGGAGCATTATGCATCTCAGGTTCCTACTCCTCCTCTTCAAACCCCCATTTTGACGCATGAGGTCTTTTCGGAGGGAAACCTGAGTAATATCACTCAAACCATCCCGATCAACATCTCCGTCAAACCAGGGATCGTTGAGAATATTCACGTGGGAGTGACTTGTTCTCCTGATGAGATTCAAGTCTATACTGATCTTTTTAAAGAATTCAGAGATGTGTTCGCCTGGTCCTACGAGGAAATGTCGGGGATTGATCCCAGTATCGTAGTGCATGAGATTCCAACCTATCCGGGTGCGAAACCCATGCGTCAACTCTTACGCCCCATGCATCCTCAGAAAGCCGCTGCAATTAAGGCAGAAGTTGAAAAACTTCTGAACATGGGCTTTATTTATCCCATCCCCCTCATAGAATGGGTTTCTAACATTGTTCCTGTTGATAAAAAGCAGGGTACTATTAGGGTCTGTGTTGATTACCGCGACATCAATCGCGCCTGTCCAAAAGATAACTATCCCACTCCGTTCATAGACCAGATTATCGACGAATGTGCTGGAAGTGAGATTTATTCTTTAATGGATGGTTTCTCAGGGTATAATCAGATCAATATTGCACCAGAGGATTAGCATAAGACTACATTCATCTATCTGTGGGGTACTTTCGCGTATAAAAAGCTCCCGTTCGGCTTGAAGAACGCTGGAGCCACTTTTCAGCGTGCGATGTCTTATGATTTCCATGACATTCGCCATATCGTTCAGCCTTATCTGGACGACTTGCCAGCTCATTCAGCTGGGCGAGAGGATCACCCTGAACACCTCCGCTAGATTTTCCTCCACTGTAGGTGCTAAAATATTAGGCTCAATCCTCATAAGTGCGTCTTCTGCGTGGATTCTGGCCGTCTTTTGGGATTCATAGTCTCCAAAGATGGAATTCGCCTTGACCCTTTAAAATTTGAGGCTATCATTAACCTCCCATCACCCTCCTCGTTATATCAGTTACAGAGTCTGCAGGGAAAAGCGAACTTCCTTCGACGCTTTATCCCGAACTACGCGGAGGTGGCTAAAGGATTCACGCGCCTATTAAAGCAGAATGTTCCCTTCCATTGGGATGAAATTGCTTAGTGTTAGGACCTCAATATGTATCATTTTTACTATATATTTTGACACCACCTTACCTTTATAACCATGTTTAAAAAGGATTCCATCATCATTTTCATTCACTTTATCCAAAGGTATATAAAATCCTCTTCTTTACTATATGTTTAATCTGTTTACATATAATTCCATATTACTCTTATATTTTATCATTAATCAAAGTAGATTTTTGCTAACATAGGTCTAAAAGATCGCAGATAAGTTATATGCTGTGCTGGAACAATCGGCCGTTGCTGAAACAGTCGACTCCGTTGCTGAAACAGCCAACAGACACGCAAATTCCGTCACTATCCGTAATTTGCGATTCTGGAAGAGTATTTTTTGGAACAATGGAAACAACATGAAGACGTGGTTACACGGATTATTCTGAAGATAGTACTCTTTTTGTATCTGTTGTAACAATATCTTTTTATGGAAGAACAGAATAGCCTGTTTTAAGAAAGAAGAACAGATTTGGGATAAACGTAGATTTGCTCTCATGTAATTGTAAGAGATGTCTCCTCTTTAAAAAGAGGAGACATCATCATTAGAGGGGAGTTCGAGTTTGAAAGCTAGAGGAGAACATTGTGTTTGAGAGAACTGGAGCTAGACTCCATTTGTAATGTATCATTTCTTTTGACAGATGAATAAAAGTTCCTTTTGAGCGCTCCAATTTAATTCTTTCCCTGGGGAATCTTGTGAGAGGGAAAGGGCCCGCCTTCCTCACAAGATTCACCCATCTGTTCCTGTAGTTTGTTTGATTTCTTTATGATATTCGCACTTTACTTTAATTCTGTTTGCTGAAACACCAGTTACACAGTTCTGTAGTTTATTGAGCATTCTATTTCTTTTAACGTTGCATGTGTTTAGTACATTCATTCTTAAGAAGTTAAGAGATCTATTTCTGTTAATTGTTTGAATGTATGATTGATGCTGGGAAGCAGGTGCTGAAGGTTCCTGTACAAAGGAATAGGGTCTTGTTTCCATTGATTGCCTTTCTTTTTCTGCAGTGTGATTAGAAACAGGAGACAGGTGCTGAAGGTTCCTGTTCATGGGAATAGGGTCCTGTTCTCTTGAGTTATCTTTTCTACAGAGTGATTAGTGTCAGGAAGCAGGTGCTGAAGTTCCTATTTAAAGGAATAGGGTCCTGTTCCTATTATGGTTGATTGGTTTCCTTTCCTGCAGATTGATTTTCCTTTATTTGGATTCTAAACTGCAATCTAGGAATTACTTCTGCTATAACATAAGTGACTTCAGCTTTGATTAAACAGAGTGTGAATAATTAGATTTGTATGATTGATAATTGTGTGGCTTTTTACTACAACATTGTTTTTGCTTTTGAAATTGAGCATATCCAGTGCGTGATTGTCTTTGGAATAAAAAGACTTCCTCGGGTTGACAATTTATGTGGAGCTTGAATTGTGAAAACAATTAAAGCGACCAAAATTTTGGCACCGTTGCCGGGGAAGGCAATTATATATTTCAAAAGCATTAATATTTTCTTTTTAAATGTGCAGATTGTATGAGAGGACGCGGAAACCAGAAGAAAACTAACCCCACAGGTGGCAAAGGCAAAGGAAGGGGAGGAAGAAAGACTTTCATTGAGCATTAATATTTTCTTTTTAAATGTGCAGATTGTATGAGAGGACGTGGAAACCAGAAGAAAACTAACCCCACAGGTGGCAAAGGCAAAGGAAGGGGAGGAAGAAAGACTTTCATTGACGAGATTGTATCAAAGGCTGAATCATCACAGAGATTAAGTTCTCGAAGACCAAAACTTCAGCACTCCCCTCAATCAGATTACAAAACAGAGGAAGTTGTGGGCCCTGAAAACATAGAGGAGCCGGTGATTAAAGAACCAGCAGTCAGTGCTGGAGAGTCAGAAGAAAGTGCTAGCAAATCAGCAGAGCACGTTGAGGAAATAATAGAGAGTGTTGGACGACCAGTGGAAAACATTGAGGAGCTAGTAGAAGATCTTGACGATCGAGCAAGTGAAGTAGGAGAACAACCAATGGAAGGAAACAACGAAGACTTCTTTGGTGGAGGACGTGTAGATCCTGAAGGAGAAGGAAAGGATGAAAATTCTCTCTCTACCTTGGGATTTCCTATCAGTGATCTCCCTATAGGAACAACTCCTATGAAAAACATTCCATTGTCAGCTTTACCTAACTTCCATGGTTTATCATCTAAAGATCCGGATGAATTTATTTTTGAATTTGATATATTATGCAGAAGTTATGATTATGTTACTAATGCTCAAAAGTTGAAACTGTTTCCAACAACATTAAAAGGAAATGCTTTAAGATGGTTCATGAGCCTTGGGAGTCAGGTAATCACAACATGGGAGCAGATGAAACAGAAATTTATGCTTAAATATCAAGACTACTGTCGGACGAGAGAAAAGAAGGATGAACTATTCAATATGGCACAAAAGCCGGACGAGAATCTGGAGGACTATGTAGAAAGGCTGCAGTACAATATACAGAGATCTGATCATCCGAATATAAGTAAGGAAATTCGCAAAACAATATTACTTAGAGGTTTAAGGGATGATTGTTTAGACATGTTAAACATGCTTGGTAAGGGAGATATATCTAAAGAATCATATGATGAGATTGTTGAACTTTCTAAGAGGTGTTCAAGGGGAGCTGCAAGGAACAGAGTAAGTAATAGAGATCCCACCTATTCAAGAGTGCAGAAATCAGCCAGTGGGGGAGAAACAAGAGCTGAAATAGGTAATTTACTTGAAGAATTTAAAACTGAGATGTTAAGTTCTTTTTCTTCACAAATTGACACTTTGCAGGTTAAGAAGAAGCAGGCTGAAGCAGAAGCAACTCTGGCTGTCTTTTGCCCGAAGTGCAGAGACAAACATCCACTAAGGGAGTGCCCATTGGACAAAATACCAATCTTCACCCTTTGTGAGAAAGATCATGAAACACAACAATGTCCATCTCTACCAGGAATAAAGGCAGCATTACAGCCAACGGAAGAAGAAGCTGAAGCAATTTACTTACTAACTCAAAGAAGACAATGGCAACCAAAAGGACAAGGTATGAACTCTAGTATGCCATTTAATCGTTGGAATAATTATTCTGCTTTCAGTCAAACAAATTACCCTCCCTTTAATCAAATGCAATACCCACCCTTTAATCAAATGAATTCCCCACCCATGCAACAATCAAACCCTCCCTTTGTTGATCCTACAATGTGGACTCCTTGGCCCCCACAGCAGCCATCTTCTTTTAACCCTTGGAATTCAAATTGGAGGAGCCAACAACTCCCGTATCCAAATCAATTGCCTCAATTCCAACAACCACTTCCTCTGCCATCAAATGCTCCACCAAATAACCAAATGAGACCCCAGCTACCTGTGCAACCAAATCCTAACCCCAATAATAAAGTTGTGCAAGTCATTGATATTCAGAATCAGTCTATATTTCCTACTATGCAATGTAATGATATTCATTTAAGATCCGGGAAAATAGTAGAGCCTATTATTGATGACATAACTTCTTCCGATTCTGATAAAGAGGAAACTGAGAAACATAAGAAAGCACAACCACCCTCTAACAAGAGTATTGAAATAACAGAACCACCATTCCCCGAGCGTTTGGTTTTAACTAAAACGCCTGAAACACCTGCTTTTAATCTTTTAGGGGAATTGCAAAATTTGTATGTTAAAATTCCACTTTTACAGGCATTAAGAGATGTACCAATTTATGCCAGAACAATAAGGGATATTTGTGTAAAGAAACTTGGTAGGAAAACTAAAGATCCCCTTACAGTACATGTGATGGGTGATTTATCTGCATTAATGTCCGGAAAAACCCCTCCTGTGAAATATGGTGACCCCGGCCATCCTACCGTGACAGTTCAAATTGGTAAAACAATGATTCCTCAAGTTCTGGTAGATTTAGGTGCTGCAATAAACATAATGAATCTTGAAACTTCACAATTGTTACAGCTGAATAACACAATCAGAGATACACCTACCATTCTAGAGTTGGCTGACCGTTCTACAATTAAACCTGAAGGAGTTGTTGAAGATCTACTTATCTCAGTTGAATCCTGGAATTACCCAGCTGATTTTGTTGTATTGTAGACTAAAACAAAGCTGGGGGGACATCCTTTAATTCTGGGAAGGCCATGGCTGGCCACAGCTGATGCCTTTATCAGTTGCAGATCTGGTTCAATGACAATTTCTAATGGTTATGAAACCAAACAACTTACTCTTTATCCTCATGCTACACCCATAATTAATAATGAAGATTCTATGTGGATGGATTATGATGATAATGCTATTCAACCCATTCTAACTATTGGACAAGCCTTAACTCTTAAAGACAATACAGAGGATGAAATAATTAATAATTTTATTTGTGAACCTTCTTCTGTAATTGTTGAAACACACAATCAATTGACTGCAATTTTTGAAACAGATACCCAAGAAAAGATTGAATCTGAAGACTTATCTCAGACATTAACCACCATCTCATCTAAAAGCATAACAGTTGAAATTGAACCTGGCAAGACATTAAACATAAATCCCGATCTAACAGTTGCTGAAACACAGCAGTTAATGAAGTTATTACGTGAAAATAAGGAAGCATTTGCATGGGATTACACGGATATGAAAGGAATCTCTTCTGAACTATGTACTCACCGAATTTACATTAAAGAGGGATGCCGACCAGTCTGTCAACCCCAAAGACGAATGAACCCTAATTTACGAGAAATTGTTAAAGAAGAACTTCATAAATTGCTTAATGCAGGATTTATATACCCCATATCTGACAGTGAATGGGTTTCCCCATTGGTAATTGTCCCTAAGAAAACGGGAAATGGAGAGTATGTGTTGACTACAGAGCCTTGAACAAAGCTACTCAAAAGGATCACTTTCCTTTACCTTTCATTGATCAGGTGTTGGATAGTCTGGCAGGGAAGAAATTCTTTTCTTTTCTAGATGGATTCAGTGGGTATAATCAGATTAGAATTGCACCTCAAGACCAGGACAAGACCACTTTCACTAGCGCTTGGGGAACTTTTGCTTATAGAGTTCTCCCATTTGGGCTATGTAATGCACCAGCAACTTTTTAGAGGGATGTTATAGGAATTTTTTCTGATATGCTGAATGACTCTATGGAAATATTTATGGATGATTTTACTCCTTATGGTGTGTCTTTTGAAGATGCATTACAAAATCTTGAGAAGGTACTTAAACGATGTATACAAGCTCACCTCTCCCCAAGTACTGAAAAATGTCATATGATGATGAGTGAAGGAGTAGTGCTTGGACATTTTATTTCATCTCAAGGTATTCAGGTAGATCCATCTAAAATATTGGTCATTCAGAATCTTTCTGTTCCTAAAACACAAATTGATGTGAGAAGTTTTCTAGGACATGCTGGATACTACAGAAGATTTATTAAAGATTTTTCTAAGATAGCTTCTCCATTATTTGTGTTGCTTATGAAAAATGCTGAATTTAAGTGGACTAATTCTTGTCAGAAAGCTTTTGAATAACTCAAGCATCAGTTATCTACTGCTCCTATTTTGAGGGGGCCTGATTGGGCCCTCCCTTTTCATATATCTTCTGATGCTTCAGACACTGCAATTGGAGTTGTCTTGGGACAAGAGGAAAATCATCTTCCTTATGCTATCTACTTTATCAGTAAGAATATGACCCCTGCTGAGCTTAATTATACAGTTACCGAAAAGAAGTTTCTTGCAGTAATTTATGCTATTAATAAATTTCTCGACACTATATCATCAAGTTATTCTACTTTTTTGTGCAATAATCGACCACTCGGGTTATTAAGTATTTAATGAATAAATCTGTCACAAATGCTAGAGTTACTAGATGGCTATTATTATTGCAGGAATTTGATATCACAATTGTAGATCGGCCGGGTAAAGAAAATGTGGTGGCTGATTTCCTTTCACGGTTAAAAACTGACAATGATATTCCAGTAGATGATTCTTTTCCTGATGAGTATTTGTTTGCAGTTTCTGCTCACTCTCCATGGTATGCAGATATTGCTAATTATTTGGTTGCAGGAAAATTACCATCACACCTGTCATACAGATAAAAGAGAAGAATTGTTCAACAAAGTGCCAGGTACAGCTGGATAAGCGGGTGTCTTTTCTACACTGGGCTTGATCAGGAGATCCGAAGATGCATTAGAGAAGATGAAGTGTATGACATATTGAAAGCTTGTCATGATGGCCCCTGTGGAGGGCATTTTGCTGATAAAAGAACAGCACACAAAATTTTGAGGATGGGTTACTATTGGCCCTCATTATTTAAGGATGCAAAGAAATATGTGAGGGCTTGTGACAGCTGCCAGAGAATGGGTCAACCCAATCATAGAGATCAAATGCCATTAAACCCTCAGGTAGTTTCTGAACCATTTGAAAGATGGGCCTTGGATTTCATAGGACCCATTAATCCTCCATCCAATCAAAGAACTTATATATTAGTCTGTACAGACTATATGAATAAATGGGTGGAGGCCAAAGCACTTATTAGAGCCAATGAAGAGGCTGTCCTAGCTTTCTTATTTGAAGAAATATTCACTAGATTTGGAATTCCTAGAGAGCTAGTTACAGATGGAGGACCTCCATTCAATTCTCATGGTTTTAAGTCTACCCTTCAAAAATATCATATTCATCATAGAATGACTACACCATACCACCCCCAGGCCAATGGGCAGGTGGAAAGCACAAATAAAGTATTAGAAGCCATTCTAACTAAAACAGTGAAGGACAACCGGAAGGACTGGTCTCAAAGGCTCCCCGAAGCACTATGGGCTTACAGAACTACTTGGAGAAACACTACAGGTTTTTCTCTCTATGAATTGGTTTATGGTAAAAATGTTGTTTTTCCTATGGAATTTGAAATTAAAACTCTAAGAACTGCTTTAGCTGTTAATCTTGATTTGACTGATGTGCAGACAGCTAGGTTGCAGCAGCTTTTTGAATTGGATGAAAAGAGATTAGATGCCATTCACCAAACAACCATGATTCAACAACAAAGAATGAAGTGGCATGATAAAATTATCAAACACAAGCAGTTCCAAAAAGGTAATTGGGCCTTATTGTATGACTCTCGGTTTGAAAATTTTCAAGGTAAGCTACGTACACGTTGGCTTGGACCATATGAAGTAGATGCTGTTTTTTCTAATGGAACAGTAAGACTTCTAACAATTGATGATTCTAAAACACCTCTACTAGTCAATGGTCATAGGCTTCGTTTATACCAGTGCCCTATTTCTAAAGAGGATTTCAAGACTGCTTGCATGACTGATATACATTATCTTTTTCTAGGGGAGTCTTCTGCTCCTCACAGCATTTAATTTTCTGCACTGTTTTTTTTAGTATTAGATTAGATTAGATTTAAAACTAATAATCCCTGTCAAGGGTTGGCATATTACAATTGAATTTTGCAGATTCTGGAAAATCTTATTAAGGAGGACAGATTCATCATAAGAAGATCTGAAGCTTCAACCACAGAAGCTTGTTCCCTTCATTTTACCCCATTTCCTAGCAATATCCCTTCATCCCATTTCTACATTATTTCCCTTTTTCCATTTTTCCCACTTCTACCATTCCTGAAATATCATCCTTCAGCTAGTATTTCCCATTCCTTACTGCTGAAATTATCCCTTATCAAATATTTCCCCCACTTGTTTTAAACCCAAGTCATTATATCCCATTTTCCTGATTTTCCCCTTGCTGAAACACCAGTTTCAGCAACATGTCATTCATTTTTCCGTTGCTGAAACACCAGTTTCAGCAACCTGTCATTTATCTTTTCATCATTAAAACATCATTTCCTTCCTCTGCTATACAAGCTTTTCAGTTCTCCACTTTTACTCTTCATATCCTTTGGGTGAAAATTACTCAGTACTGAGCAGATCCTGATATGCTCCTGTTCTACATTTCAGAGAAATCTACAGATTCTTCCATTAATATCAAGCCATTATGAAGCACTCTATACTTTGAATTTTAAAGACAAAGGTAAAAATATAAGGTATGCGGTTTTTATGTAATGCAGTTAAATCATATTTTAAAGAGAGGATCTTGCTCATAATGACTACAATCTCCACACGCTTAAATATCATTGCACCATACGTAGGGGGGGGGGGAATTTCGAAAACTGAATAATCATTTCACATCATCCAATCCTCCGTCATTCTTCATAGCCATTTCCTCCGTCATTGAGACTCCATAACCTCTGTTGCAACAATTAGCTTGACCAAAGCCTGTGTTTTTGTTCTCTGCACCTTTGCATGTGACTCAAGCTAGTAGTTATGGGAGGGTCGGCTATCAGACACGAGCCTGGTTCGATAACTCTTCTTCAATTGTTCCCGGAGGTCTATCAAATCTTTCAACAAGCAGGATGGACGACATACTTCGAAAGGTTAGGAGAATTTGATCAGCAGCAAGTTTTAGAGTTTGCACAGAATCTTCAGGGGAATTATTCAGTCGTTCAAGGGGTCCGAATTTCAGTAACAGAGGAGGACATAGCTCAAGTTTCAGGTTTGCCGGTTATAGGGGCTCGCTTGTTCAGTAGGAAGCAAGTGATTTTAAATGCACAGCAAGATTTTCTTCTTCCAGATGAACCGGTTGAACTTAAAGGCCGCGGTATAAGTCTGCATTCACTACCTCGACCATGGCCAACAGTAGCAGAATTCATCAAGCATTACTTGACATGCGAAGGGCGTTACCAGGTAGTCTACCAACATGACTTCGTTTTGATGAATCATTTAAGGCATGGTCGATTAGTTAATATTCCCTATTATCTGCTTGGTTGTATAAAAAACATGTCACATTATTGCAGACGGGTTAAATTCCCATTGTTATCCCTTACCCATCACCGTTTATGCCAATTATTAATTCAGAGGGGTTTTTCTCAGCAAAAACCCCCTCTGAATAATCCACTCCTCATTCCCCAGCAGGCCGAAATTCCCCAGCAAGCCGAAATTCCCCAACAAGCTGGAAGTTCCCAAGAAACTCCTGAGAGTCCTTATGAAGGGCAACTGGACGATATCCCAGACTCCCCAGTAATTCCGTCCTCAGAACCAGTTGACCTACCCCCAAGTTCATCCCACTTAGTAGAGTCACCCCTTCCCACTATTCCTATCCCTAGCGATGACTCTCCAACACCCCCACCTACTCATAAAAGAAAGAGACGAACCCCAACAGTCTCTGTCTCAAAACGACGAACAAGGGCCACATTCCAAATTTTCACTTCTTTCGAAAGCCCTTCCCCCAGAAAAGAATCTTCCCCTACAAAGAAAAGGAAAGATAGTGACTTCTCTGCTTTCCTACCAAAAAGGAAAATGAAAATGACTGTTGAAACACGAGTTACTCCCATTTCTCCTGACCCCGCCACTATCCTGTTAAAACTTCAATCCTCAACTCCATTCCAAATTTCCCAACCCGTCTCATCCGGTGGCACTGCCACACAAGAACCAGTGCCCCAGGATAACATGACATCGTTTATGGCTCAAACAGTGACTGTCACACAAGAACCAGTCACTTACCCAGAGGATGAAACACAAGAACCAGCCACTGTGGTACAAGAATCATACACCAAGCATGATAATACAGGGAAACCAGCTGTAGCTGCTCCACAAGAACCAGCTACAGCTGTGGATCAGCAGGCAACCCCAGCAGAATCAACCAGCACACAGGGTTCACACACTATGGCATCTTTATTGGAGGAAAATGAGTTTTTGAAGTCTGAACTAGAAGCCTATAAGAATGAATTAATCATGGCACGAGAAGCCTTTGATAGAGAATTGAATCTCTACATGCTAGCACACACAGCATCAGCACAAAATAGGGATCCATGCAGAGAATACATGTGCCATGAGTGTGGTAATATTTACCAACAGGCAGGATACAAAGTAGTCAAAATTCAGGTATCTGAGGCATCTACATCAGCTGCAATTAAAGAAGAACGCCCTACTGCTCCACAAGAACCAGTAGGGCTCTCAAAAAGTTTGGAAAAAGAAACTAAACCACAGATATCTCGCCCTGTGCTAGTCAGCTCAGCCACTCAGACAGTACCCCAACCACAGATATCTTGCCCTGAGCTAGTTAGCTCAGCCACTCAAACAATGCCTCAACCACAGATATCTAGCCCTGAGTTAGTCAGTTCAGCCACTCAGACAATGCCCCAACCCAGTACTTCTAATGCCGGGACACAGACCCTGCCATGGAACCAATTAGAACTTATGAACAACTGGAAGAAACAATATGCTGTAGATCAAGATAAAATATTACAGCAGCATAAGTTAGCATGGCAGAATCACATGTATGCCAACTGGGATATTTGGGAACAGACATTGCAACAGCTCAGGGATTCCAAGAAGGAAGTCAAGGAATCAAAGGAAAAGTTGGTTTTGATGTTTTCATTAGTGCAAAAGTTGATGGCTACCCGAAAACCCTCTGTGAATTATTCTCTCTTCCTCTCTGAACGTTTGGTTTATTTTAAATTGAAGGCAATAAAGGATGGCAGACCTCATGAATTGCTTACTGCGGAACAATTTGTTAAGACTTTTGCTGAGGCCCCTGAAAGTGACCAACATTTGTTGTGTGAACTTTATCTCCATAACGAGACCATACCTGAGAATAGAAGAGTCAATCTCACTCCAATTGTAGGTGATGTACAAATAAGGGCATTTGTTTCATTCCTGGCCAATCAGCTCACCTGGAAAACTGCGTTTATTGCAAGTAGGCATAATGAGGAGAATAGGCTCCTTTGGATTAGACCGGAACCTTTAAGTCCGGCCATGTTTGTAGCACAATATCACCAATTCTTGCGGAAGCCAGGAATGCATAGGTACATACAACAACTACAGGCTTCAACACTTTTAAAGTGTCAACAACAAATCAGAGTAAAGGAGGCTGCTGCATTGAAGGCCAACACTATGTTTTGGCAGCAGTCATGTAAGGAAAGACAAGACTATCACCCTTTTAGCCCTGATAATCTTCAAGCTGCACTTTCCAGGGTACCTAATTATATCAGATGTATTCGGCATTGTTGAGAAAACTGGATTGGTTACCATTTTCATTTTCCAATTCTATGGATGCCTTCAGAGAAATATCAGTGTCACTATCAATTGGTTGATAGAGATGAAGTTGTAGCATAGCAGCAATTGCAGAACAATCGAGGATTCCGAGCTCCGATAGAAACCACCTTCTCCAGCTACTGCTTGAGCAACTTGCATGCCCAGAATCAGTACTCAGACTCAGACTGAGACTAGGAGTTGCCTGAGGACATGCAACACTTTCAGCTGGGGGGGATGTTAGGACCTCACTATGTATCATTTTTACTATATATTTTGACACCACCTTACCTTTATAACCATGTTTAAAAAGGATTCCATTATCATTTTCATTCACTTTATCCAAAGGTATATAAAATCCTCTTCTTTACTATATGTTATATAATTCCATGTTACTCTTATATTTTATCATTAATTGAAGTAGATTGTTGCTAACATAAGTCTAAAAGATCGCAGATAAGTTATATGCTGTGCTGGAACAATCGGCCGTTGCTGAAACAGTCAAACTTCGTTGCTGAAACAGTCGACTCCGTTGCTGAAACAGTCGACTCCATTGCTGAAACAGCCAGCAGGCACGCAAATTCCGTCACTATTCGTAATTTGCGATTCTGGAAGAGTATTTCTTGGAACAATGGCAACAACATGAAGACGTGGTTACACGGATTATTCTGAAGATAGTACTCTTTTTGTATCTGTTGTAACAATATCTTTTTATGGAAGAACAGAATAGCCTGTTTTAAGAAAGAAGAACAGATTCGGGATAAACGTAGATTTTCTCTCATGTAATTGTAAGAGATGTCTCCTCTTTAAAAAGAGGAGACATCATCATTAGAGGGGATTTCGAGTTTGAAAGCTACATGAGAACATTGTGTTTGAGAGAACTGGAGCTAGACTCCCATTTGTAATGTATCATTTCATTTGACAGATGAATAAAAGTTCCTTTTGAGCGCTCCAATTTAATTCTTTCCCTGGGGAATCTTGTGAGAGGGAAAGGGCCCGCCTTCCTCACAAGATTCACCCGACTGTTCCTGTAGTTTGTTATATTTCTTTATGATATTCACACTTTACTTTAAATCTGTTTGCTGAAACACCAGTTACATAGTTCTGTAGTTTAATGAGCATTTTGTTTCCTTAACGCTGCATGTGTTTAGTACATTCATTCTTAAAGAGTTAAGAGATCTCTTTCTGTTATTTGTTTGAATGTATGATTGATGTTGGGAAGCAGGTGCTGAAGATTCCTGTACAAAGGAATAGGGTCCTGTTTCCATTGGTTGCCTTTCTTTTCCCTGCAGTGTGATTAGAAACAGGAGACAGGTGCTGAAGGTTCCTGTTCATGGGAATAGGGTCCTGTTCTCTTGAGTTATCTTTTCTACAGAGTGATTAGTGTCAGGAAGCAGGTGCTGAAGTTCCTATTTAAAGGAATAGGGTCTTGTTCCTGTTATGGTTGATTGGTTTCCTTTCCTGCAGATTGATTTCCCTTTATTTGGATTCTAAACTGCAACCTAGGAATTACTTCTGCTATAACATAATTGACTTCAGCTTTGATTAAATAGAGTGTGAATAATTAGATTTGTGTGATTGATAATTGTCTGGATTTTTACTACAACATTATTTTTTCTTTTGAAATTGAGCATATCCAGTGCGTGATTGTCTTTGGAATAAAAAGACTTCCTCGGGTTGACAATTTATGTGGAGCTTGAATTGTGAAAACAATTAATTAGCACTCATCGATCCTTTGAGAAGCTAAAGACGTTATTGGTTAATGCTCCTTTGCTTCGTCCACCTGATTATCGCCGCGATTTCACTTTATATCTCGCCACCGCGTTTAGCACCATTGCTATGGTTCTGGTGCAGGATGATGATGATGGTAATGAACATGTCATTTATTATCTATCGCAAAACCTTCTCGATACAGAAACACGTTATGCTCATGTCGAGAAGTTGGCGTTAGCCGCAGTCTACGCTGTGCAGCGCTTTCGCCATTACATCCTGCTGCGCATGATAACAGTGGTTTCAGATTGCAACCCCATGACATATATTCTCTCTAGACAATTGCTGGGGGGAAAATACTCCAAATGGATTTTTATCCTGCAGGATTTTGACTTAAATTTCACTACCGCTAAGTCAAAGAAATCACTTGTTTTCGCGGATCTTATATGCTCGCTCCCGACAGACTCTGCTCCTTCGTTTTCCGAGGATCATATCTCGGACGAAACTATTTTCCTCATCAGTACTCGTGACCCTTGATATGGCGACATAATCGTGTATCTTCAGACCTCCACATTTCGATCTGAGTTGACTAAAGATGCCCGACGTCGGATTCGGCATCAGTCTCAACCCTATCGTATCATAGGAGATACCTTATACCGTGTTGGAGTAGATTCGGTGCTCCGTCGGTGCCTAACCTTGGAAGAGGCTGAAAGGGTCCTAAATGATTGCCACAGTCGCGCCTGTGGTGGACATATGTCCGGATATGCTACTGCCCAGAAGATTCTGCGAGTAGGTTATTTCTGGCCGTCAATATTCAAAGACTGTATCGTTGCAGTCCGTAAATGTCACGTGTGCCAGGTGTTTCAGCGCAAGATGCGCACGGCGCCTCTCCCTTTGCATCCTGTTATTACCGTCGGCCCTTTTGCGAAATGGGGCGTGGATTTTATGATGTGTAACCCTCACTCGGCCGGGGGGCATGCGTATATCATTGTCATTGTCGACTACTTCACCAAGTGGGCCGAAGCGATGCCTACACTAGCTGCCGATGGTAAGACAGCTGCCCAATTCATATTCAACCATATCATTACACGTTTTGGGGTCCCGCAAGCCATCGTTACTTACCACAGTACTCATTTCCGAGATTATATGATGGCTGAGCTGACTTCAAAGTTGGGCTTACGTCACGATAGCTCAACGCCGTATTACCCTCAGGCAAACGGCCAGGTTGAAGCAGTGAACAAGGTTCTGGTCACTATTCTTCAAGGAACAGTTGGTATCCACAAATCCAATTGGCACCTCCAACTATTCTCAGCTTTATGGGCATACCGGACATCTGTAAACAGTGCAACTGGGTTCACACCATTTCAATTAGTGTATGGTCTGGAAGAAACTCTTCCGGCTGAATGCGAGATTCCTTCATTGAAATTAGTTGTAGAACTTCTACCCGACACTTCTGCTGAGGAAGAGTGCCTTTCGTATCTGGAACGGTTAGATGAAAACCGCCGCTTAGCTGCTTTAGTTATTGAAGCACAAAAGAAGCGGGTCAAAGCCCACTTCGATCAATCGGTTTCTCCTCATTCCTTTGTTGATGGAGACCTCGTCCTCCTGTACGATCAAGCACATGATAAGCTTGGGGCTGGCAAGTTCCAACCTATGTGGCATGGGCCCTACATATTAAAACACGTTTTGAAGAATGGGGCTTATGAGCTTATAGATTATGAAGGAATTCCGCTGGCGCAGCCCAGAAATGGGCTGTACCTCAAAAAATACTATGCCTGAAGTGATTTTTGGTGTGGTGTGTGTACATAAGTGTGTGTTTTTCATTTGTGTGCATGTGTGGTGTGGTTTGCAATGTAAACATCTTTCTGCTGATCGGGTCTTCCTGATTGTGCAGATGTCCATTCATCCGTTCGTTGGTTTCGCGGATGGTGCCTCCCGCAGTACCAGGAATCTGTCTTCAGCAGCCTGGGTAATCTACGATCCTGCTGGTGAGTTGGTCAACCTGCAAGGTGTGTGTTTGGGACGTACTACAAATAACATCGCGGAATATAGTGTTGTATTAGAATTGTTAACCGAGGCTGTAAACCTTGGTATCCATGAATTACTTGTGTATCTAGACTCGCAACTTGTAGTATTACAACTGAACGGTCATTATTCGGTCAGAAACCCATCCATCTTACGTCTGTATCTGCATATTCGTTTACTGGAAAGAAATTTTGACTATATTACATACCAACATATTCCCAGGCATATGAATGCGTTAACTGATGTAGTAGCTAATTTGGTTTTAGATAGACATTTGCGCAATTTGTAAATCATCATCA